>JZKD02S1675001.1:37218-76855 GCA_000966675.3 Picea glauca
CCACATACCCTCTACAAAGTCACCCATGAAGGAGACACTACAATCCCTTGTATTTCATGAACCCCGTGCCCATTGAGTCTTGATCCTTAACCACTTCATCCACTTTACATGGCTTAGAGAGGGATCACTTGGGAAACACTCCTTGACCTAGGAAAGATCCACCCAATAGGGCACGTCTTCAACCCTCCCATATCCAAGCTTGGCAAGTCACATAATGTCTTTGAGAACTTACTTATTTGACATGGTAATCTTTGATCTAGATGCTTAGGTGGCTCATTTATTAGTTTGATTTACTTATCATGATATTTTGACTTGAGATCCTTGGAGGCCGTGATTTTTTTTTATCTTTGTAGGACCTAGTTGGTGGACAGTTTTGGAGGAACAAGCCTAGATTGGTATTCCATGGTGCCTGAAGCCCATAGGTTGGATGCCAAGGGCCCGCATGCCATATGAGAAGAATGTACCTTTGGAAGCCTATGATCCAGATTTTATACAGATTATTATTATTCTTAATATAGAGACACAATAATAACAGATATACAATAACAAAGATACAATAAAACTGGTTTCTATTCAATAATAAAATGTGTTGAAACTGTAAAATGCAGCATAAAACAAGCTTGCTAGAATGATGGCGGCTTATCTCTAAGAAGAGATGTGATGGTTGTGCTCATTTGCAAGAAGATGGTTACAATGAGGCTCTCCAAGCCTTTTTTACAAAAAATATGAATGCAAAAACCCTAGACATCCAAAAACCTAACCCTAGGAGATGAAGCGTCAAAAGTCACGTGGGCCTTGTTGGGGTAAGCTAGTACATCAACTTCCCAGGGTCGTAACTTTTGCATACGATCTCTGTTTTAGGCGCATGATAGGCCATTGGAAAGGTCTATCCAAGGAATACACATGTTTCTATTAGACTCTGACTCTACTCACGATCTAATTGTGGTGAGCCCTAAAAATGTTGTTTAGGGCCTAAAAACGACCTCAGAAGTTAGGAACCCGAAAACTAGAAAAAAACTGCTAAACTGGAAAACTGCCAAAATGAGCCAGTTGGAATAGGTGGGAGGCCACCGACATCCATATGGATCATCCTAGAATATGACTTGAGGGACAATACCTAGCCCTCACATGCCAAAAAATTTTCCCTGAAGAGAAAAAACATCATCTTTTGGAGGCATGACATCATGCTTGTGGGGATTGAGGTGGTGATGGCTACACATGGAAATTTTGAAGGAATAAGCCATTGGATCATGAAGAATAAGTTTGGATTGGAGACACATGGACTTTGGAGGCCCAATCCTACCATCTCCAACTCAACGTTTGGCATAAAAGTGTCAAAACGTCCATCCTAAAGGGGTGACGTCACTCTTAGGGTTTTCATTTTTGCAAAAAGTAGAATTTAAAGTGAATTGTTTAATATTATTTGTGTAAAGGGGAAATATTAGGGTTTTTGACCCCTAGTCTTGTGGTTTACCCTAATATTATATGGACAAACTATGTTAGTGACATTTTGTATAAATAGAGATCATAATATCTCATTTGAAATCATATCTCTCCCATTTGGAGAGGCCTTGGACTGAAATTTTGGTTTTCTTTGTATTTTTTCTCTCTTGTGCTCTTGTGTATGGCTACTTTCTTGGTTATTGGTTGGTGGAAGTGACGTGTTAGCCTTGGAAGGCTCTTCTTTTTCTATTGTGGTGGTTTGTCTTAGCATTTTCCCTTGAATTGGTAAGGCTTTTACTTTGTGCTATCATTTGTTATTCAAGTCAAGGTTATTTTTCTAGAGATAAGTGGGAAGTATAAGGGAATACACCCTCACCTTAGCCTCCATCATTTTATGGTTAAGTATTGTTGATTTAATACGGGTTTACTAACAGAAGTATAAGTGCATACACCCTCTTAGTCTAAGCCCTAGCTAGAGATACTTGCCTTTGGGAGTAAGAGGATTTACACTCCCAAGGAGGTAGTACCTCTAGATATTTCTTTCTTGACTCCATTAACCCAATCATTAAAGGAACTAGTCATCACTTGTTGCATTGGAGATATAAAATTGTTGCTTTGGGAAACATGAAATTTTGTGATTTTGAAGTTGTTCCTAGTGGAATAAAATCTATGCTATAAATGCTTGCTTGAGCCACTAGGGCATTTCATTTCTCCAAGCATTCCTTACTTATATTACAAATTTAACCTACAACCATTAGAGCTGCAAAAAAACCCTAACCAAATTCTTCAATAACTCCTAATTTAACCATTGAAAATTGCCTAAAATCTGCTCACATAATCTACTAAGTACAACTCATCTTTTGGCAAGTTTTAAGCAAGTTTTAGTGGTCGAATCTCTTGTTGTAATAATAAGTTGTAATACCCATGTTTCCTCTAGTTTGTAAATATAACTATAACTGGACAAGAGACTATTGTGGAATAAATATGTGTGAATGTTTGATTTGATGAACCTTTGTATAAAAGGGTCAATGTATGAATTTTTTGTTATTAATAGAAATCGGATATGTGTTGTACAACTGCTGAAAGGGGGAAAGTTTTCCAAGAAAGACCATGGGTGATATGAGAGAGATGGTGAGGGAAACCAAGAATGGTTGAGATGACCCTTACCAAACCAATACCTATTGGGTGTAATTTCCCAACAATCCTCTTACCCATAAATGAATTACCAGTCAGGCTGGTAGTTGGAAGACCATCCTCAAGAGTTAATAAGGAGATGGGGTAGGGTAACCCATCTGTAAGGATTCTAGGCCTAAACACGAGTTGGGGATTTGGACCCATGAAAACTTGATAAGAAAGGAAAGAAAGGAAGTAATTTGGGGGACAGATACAGATCTGCAAGAAAACATATTAGAGAAAACAATCTCCACAAGAGAAGAGAGCATGTTTTCTACTCGGGAGTTGAGAGAAAAGTTGAGAATAAAGCTCGTTTTTGGATATAAGAAGCCATGGGCAGGATCTCATTACAAGCTGATAAACGAGGATGAAAAGTGACTGAGGAATTTCTCGCGTAGACCTTCTTTATCGGTGTAGAGGAATCCGATTGCCAAATCCTGTGGGAAGAGGAGAGTAATCTCCATCCCTGACTATCATGGATCAAGGAGAAAGAATCTCTCTCAAAGCATCATGGTCTAGCTCGGGGGTGTCCAACGGTAAATATGGAAGGAGTGGTTGTGCCTATGGTTGGGTGGAAACATGCACCCCTTTCAACAATCACTTCACATTTTCTAGTTCTGATAAGTATTTTCATACTCTGTGTAATATATCGGATGCAATGATTGAAAGTCTTTGTCTATGGTTAAGTCTTGTAGTGTTTGAACAATTATTATAAATGCTCATTTTCTTCTGTAAACTACTATTTTTCCATGGTTTTCGATTTACCTTAGTTAGCCGCAAGAGATTTATGGGACATGAATCCCCAGGAGAGTCGGGCTAGGATTAACTGAAACATTGAAGTTTTGCCGACCTTTTGAGTTTACCTTAGTGGGAATGTCAAGTTCAATTCTGTGGGAGAAGGGTGTTCCTTCAGAACCTCCACCCATGTCATTGATGGCTCATAACCATGGCCTTAATCAAGTCTCGGCTAAGAGATGAGTGTATCCCAAAATCCAGATATGATCCCATATGACCCAGGGTTGGAGACCCCTCGCTAAGCCCAAAAGGAGTGAAGCTACTTTGGCTTCGGGACTTCAAGACTTATGAATCCACAACCCTAAAAAACAACCAATGAGTGTATCCCAAAATATAGATATGATCTCATATGACCCATGGTTGGAAACCCCTCGCTAAGCCCAAAAGGAGTGAAGCTACTTTGGCTTCAGGACTTCAGGACTTATGACTCCACAACCCTAAAAAACAACCAAAGGAGTTGCGAATTGATGAGGGCCCTAGATCTGGGGATCTAGTGGATATCTCTCTCAGCTGTTAGATCAAACTTAGGAAGGGTAGCGTTAAGTACTTCGACATAGTTCCTCTTCGAGAGAATATGAGTGGTATAGCACCTAAACTCCTGAATGTCGGAGTTGCGAAGTTAATATGGACCGTTGAGAATAGAGGGATGCGTGTCCATAGATCAACGACTATCCAAAAGTTTGACTATTCAGCGGTATCAATGTGAATATATAGGGACGTTGAACACTGAACTCCGACGTTCAACGTACAATGTTGAATGTCGAATTTATGAAGTGACGTAGACCGTCGATCCTCGGATCCTTCGGGATCCCTCTCAGCCATCGATCTAAGGACTTCATTGAGAACCATTCTTAACTTCCTAACCAATCGGGAATGCATCATGGAGCGACATGTGGCCCCCACTTGTTGCCTGTCAAAATTCACCCGTTGGAATAGAGTCATTGGATGAGAGGCCACATGGCAGGAGATCCTATAGTCCGAAGACTTGGTACTCCAGATGAACTTGGCCAAGAGTCTTCAGAGTGTGAAAACCTTTGAAGTCGTGAACGATGAAGTGAATCTCAACCGTTGATAGGATGAGGACACGTGGCACTAAATTAGAGAGTCTAGAGACTTAGTTCTTTCGGGTATTCACTATGTGAGGATTTGGTAAGGGTCGAAGCCTGGAGTCATGAAGTAACGAGAGACATGGATCTATGGATATACGTGGGCAGATCTTAACCATGAGATTTGAAATAAGTTAGAAGGATGTATTTTGGGGGCTGGCATGGCTCATTCACGTCATTTAGGGTGACATGGACCCGCAACTAAGGTGTCGTGTGTCACCGAGATATGGACGATTCATAGACCCCTTATGCCTATTAGAGAATGACATGTGTCACCCCCTAATGAGGATAGGTGTCACCCTTGATCCTCGCCACATGTCAGTCTCTGGTTGGTGCCCACCTAGCCAATGTGGTTGGTGACACAAGTGAGACTCTGAGAGTCTGGGACTTTGGGAGTTCGAAATATTTGGGGTGTATTATAGTAGAGGGATGATCAACATTGATCGTTGATTGTTGAATTCTGAAAACGTTCAACTTCGATCCCCGATTTCCAAACATTGAAATTTTCAACTTCGATCATCGATCGTCGAACGCCAAAAATGTAGAACATTGATCGTCGATTGTTGAACGTTGAACGCCGAAAAAGGGACGTTCAACATAAAATGTCGATTATCGAATGGCCAAGGCCACGTGGAGAGATTTCGGGACTTCAGAGAGTATGCGTGCAGTAAGAAAAGGGGTGTTCAACGCCGAACGCTGAATACCCCAACTAATAATGCATAAATAAATTTGGGAGGTTGTATCTTGTAAACCAGGGATTAGATATGAGCTAATAACAAGTCGTTAGAAAGCTATGAATGAGTAGAAGAGGATGAAGACCTCAGAGAGATCAATTAAGATGATTTGAACAAGCAAAAATTTAATACCCCATCCCTAGAAAGGGTATTTATGGGTCGAGTGTGTTACATAAGTTTTTTACATCCATAAGGATGATAAATATCATTGCAGTAAGATTTTTTTTTTAGCCTTACTTTTGTGCTTAAGTATTGCTTCATCATTGTTGAGTTAAGCTAGCTTTCACTAGCTTGTCTCTTGCTTGTTCAATTATACTTTTAACACTTATTTTGCATTCTTATTATATCCTATATGTTGATATATATCATTGATTATTTATGCAATTAGGGAAAACAATATCAACTTACTTTTCCACCTAACATACTATATGTAAGTGTGGATTTTCTTGTGTCTCGAGCAGGTACAATCACTTTTGTAGGTACCCAAAGACTCGACAACTTTAAACCAACCAAATACAAGTCATCAAAGCCACTTTACTCCTCCATCATTTAACTTTAGGGGTATACTTCTCTTCCTTCCCTTCCATCCATCTCAACCCCCCAAGGTCACCAGGATCGACTCCCAATAGTGACCTAGTCACCCTTGAAATGCGAGACCTATATCGAGGTGACATTGGGTATAGTGTCCCTTAGTTTTCACAACTTGTTGTTTGGGTAAGGATTTTCCCAACCTACAACTTGTGCGATAACAAAAAGGAACTCAATTTATCCCTTGTTACTACCTTTGTTAACATGTTTACAATATTCTGGCTAGTATGTATCTTTTCCAACTTCAATTTTCCATCTTCCAAGACAGATCGTATGAAATGGTACCTGAGCTACATATGTTTGGTCTTAGAATGGAAGGTTGAGTTATTTGCAAGATGAATGGAACTTTGGATGACACAATACAACTTGTTGTTCTCCTACTACTTTCCTATTAGAGAATAACATGTGTCACCCCCTAATGAGGACAGGTGTCACCCCTGACCCTCGCCACATGTTAGTCTCTGGTTGGTGCCCACCTAGCCAATGTGGTTGGTGACACAACTAAGACTCTGAGAGTTTGGGACTTTGGGAGTTCGAAATATTTGGGGTGTATTACAGTAGAGGAATGATCGACGTCGATCGTTGATTGTTGAATTCTGAAAACGTTCAACTTCGATCCCCGATTTTCGAACGTTGAAACGTTCAACGTCGATCATCGATCGTCGAACACCAAAAATGTAGAACATTGATCGTCAATTGTCGAACGTTGAACCCCGAAAAAGGGACGTTCAACATAAAATGTTGATTATCGAATGGCCAAGGCCACATGGAGAGATTTTAGGACTTCAGAGAGTATGTGTGCAGTAAGAAAAGGGGCGTTCAACGCCGAACACTGAAGACCCCAACTAATAATGCCTGAATAAATTTGGGAGGTTGTATCTTGTAAACCAGGGATCAGATATGAGCTAATAACAAGTCGTTAGAAAGCTATGAATGAGTACAAGAGGATGAAGACCTCAGAGAGATCAATTAATATGATTTGAACAAGCAAAAATTTAATACCCCATCCCTATAAAGGGTATTTATGGGTCGAGTGTGTTACATAAGTTTTTTACATCCATAAGGATGATAAATATCATTGCAGTAATCTTTTTGTTTTAGCCTTACTTTTGTGCTTAAGTATTTCTTCATCATTGTTGAGTTAAGCTAGCTTTCACTAGCTTGTCTCTTGCTTGTTCAATTATACTTTTAACACTTATTTTGCATTCTTATTATATCCTATATGTTGATATATATAATTGATTATTTATGCAATTAGGGAAAACAATCTCAACTTACTTTTCCACCTAATATACTATATGTAAGTGTGGATTTTCTTGTGTCTTGGGCAAGTACAATCGCTTTTGTAGGTACCCAAAGACTCGACAACTTTAAACCAACCAAATACAAGTCATCAAAGCCACTTTACTCCTCCATCATTTAACTTTAGGGGTATACTTCTCTTCCTTCCCTTCCATCCATCTCAACCCCCCAGGGTCACCGGGATCGACTCCCAATAGTGACCTAGTCACCCTTGAAATGTGAGACCTATATCGAGGTGACATTGGGTATAGTGTCCCTTAGTTTTCACAACTTGTTGTTTGGGTCAGGATTTTCCCAACCTACAACTTGTGCGATAACAAAAAGGAACTCAATTTATCCCTTGTTACTACCTTTGTTAACTTGTTTACAATATTCTGGCTAGTATGTATCTTTCCAACTTCAATTTTCCATCTTCCAAGATAGATCGTATGAAATGGTACTTGAGCTACATACGTTTTGTCTTAGAATGGAAGGTTGAGTTATTTGCAAGATGAATGGAACTCTGGATGACACAATACAACTTGTTGTTCTCCTACTACTTTCCCAATTCTTCCATAAATATCTGTAACCAAATCATCTCTTTACTAGCCTTTGTGGAAACAACATACTCTGCTTCCGTTGTTGGAAGTGCAACAACCTTTTGAAATTTCAAAATCTAACTTAATGTTTATCCACCTACAGTAAAAATATACCTTGTGGTTCTCCTCCTGCAATATTTATCACCTGCCATATCTGAATCAACATATCCCTATAGAACAATGTATGAACCTACAAAACATAATGGGTGAATAACAATACCTCTCAAATACCTGAGAATCCACTTTACTTCCCCCTAATGTTATTTACATGGATTGTTCATAAAATTGCTCACAACTCCCATTACATGTGCAATACATATTCGTGTGCACACCATAACATACATCAAGCTACCAACTACTGATGAATACGAGACTTTGGACGTGTATTCTATTTTCTCCTGTGTCTTGGGACACATTTCCTTGTTTAATTTGAAATGGATGGCCAAAGGTGTACTAACTATTTTTTCATTCTGCGTTATAAACCTCTCTAACACCTTCTCTATGTACTCACCCTGAGACAATGTCAATTTGTGATTTTTCCTGTCTCTTTTTATTCTCATACCAAGGATTTTCTTTGCAGCACCCAAATCCTTCATCACAAATGAATTAGCTAATTACTTTTTGAGCACATTTATATCCTGCATGTTAGACCTTGTAACAAGCATGCCATCTACATACAATATCAAGATAATATAGCTTCCATTTTATAGCCTCTTAAAATAAACACAGTGATTAGGATGACATCTACTATAACCTTGTTCTATCATAAACTTGTCAAACTTCAAATACCACTGCCTTGGAGCTTGTTTTAGGCCATACAAGCTCTTCTTCAACCTGCATACCAAATTCTCCTTTCCTTTGACCTCATACCCCTATGGATATTGCATATAAATCTCTTCCTCCAAGTACCCATTGAGAAAAGTTGTTTTTACATCTAACTGTTCAAGATGCAAATCTTCTACTGCCATAAGACTTAAAATCGTCCTAATTGAAGTCTTTTTAACAACAGGAGAAAACATTTCGCCGAAATATATACTTTTGTTCTGTGCAAGCCCCTTTACAACAAGTCTAGCCTTGTACCGTTTATTTCCTCCATCTTCTTCCTTCAACCTGTAAACCCATTTATTCTACAATGCTCTTTTTTTTATAGGAAACTAAACCAAGTCCCAATTCTGGTTATTTACCAAGGAATCCATTTCCTCTTTCATGCCTTGATCCCACTTCTTTTTAGTGTCCGCATGCATTGCATCTTCATAACTTTCTGGTTCACTAGAGTCCAACAACAATAAATAATATAATGAAGGAGAGTATTTTTTAGGGGGTCTACTTAACCTAGTATATATTCTAACAACATTTGCAAGAGTTTGAGGTGTTTTATGCTCCTGTTGTTGTACATTTTGATTTTCTGGTACCTTTGAAATATATTTTTCTTTGATTTCATCAAGCACTATGTATTCTTTGTTTTCATTTTCCTGTCTCTTTCCCTGCAACTGATCTATGTACATGACGTTTTATTTGAATACCACATCTCTACTCCTAATGATTTTATGTTTTTCATAATCCCATAAGCAATAACCAAAATCATTAACATCGTATCCAATAAAGGTACACTTCTTGGATTTTTCCTCAAGCTTTGTTCTATTTTCTTTATCAATATGGACAAATGCTTCACAACCGAAAGTCTTCAGAAATGAGTAGTTTACCTTTTTACATGTCCATGCCTCCTCTGGAATGGCAACATCTAAGGATCTTGAAGGCCCTCTATTTATTAAGTAAACAACAATATCTACCACATCTTCCCATAACTGTAAGGGAAACCCAACATGAAATCTCATACTCCTTACATGTTCCATGATTGTCCTATTCATACTTTCTGACACACCATTTTCTTGTGGTGTTCTTGGAAATGTATTCTCTCTACGAATCCCATGGTATGAATAGTAATCATCAAACTCCTTGTTGCAGTATTCACCTACATTATCTAATCTGGGACACTTCAACCTCTTTCCTGTCTCATTCTCATCCAAAGATTTCCATTTCTTAAAAGTGTTAGAAACATAAGATTTTTGTCGAATGCAATAAACCCAAGTTTTTCTAGTTGCATCATCAATAATGACTAATTATGACTAATAAACAAGGAAAAACCTTAGGAAAAAGAAATCCTAGGTGTGTGTGAAGTAACTCTAACACCCCCCTGAACAACACTATGGTGAAAATAAAGAATGTGTCCCGACAACGAGGCCATGTTAGGTACCCAAATAAAAAATATACACTGAAATAAAGTGAGGAAAGAGGGAAAACATCATGGAAACCCCCCCCTCAAGGTACAATGTATGTAAACATAATAACTACAGTTTCTAGGAAATTGTGTCCTTCACTCCAAGACGACTTCGCAGAGAATGGAACTTCTGCTCAGTGAAGGTCTAGGTGAAGATGTCTACCATATGTTCTGTTGAAGGACAAAACTATAAGTCGATGATCCCCTCATGTACTAAGTCCCGAATGTAGTGCATGTGGATCTTGATGTGCTTTGTCCACTGCCTATGAACTGGATCTCTACATAAATTTAGAGTGCTATGGTTGTCACACCAGATGACGATCAACCGATGAAACTGAATTCCCAACTCAGTGAGAAAATGTTTTAGCCACATAGCCTAGATGGTTATGTTAACTACCCCTTTGTACTCTACCTCGGCTGAAGATAAAGCAATGGCAACTTGCTTCTTTCTCGACCAAAAAATAGGCCCGAAACCAAGACTGAGTGAGTAACCAGATGTGGACTTGTGATCATTGCTATCACCAGCCCAGTCGGAATCAATAAACCCAATGAGATCTAATGTAGAGTCTGCTGCATATTGAATCTCAAAGGTGATGGTGCCCTCTACGTATCGAAGGATACGCTTTGCAACTTTCCAATGTAGCTCATGCGGCTCCTGCATGAACCTGAAAACTGCGCCAACTGCATATGAGAGGTCTGGTCTGGAGTGTGTACAACCTCCCCACTAGCTGTCTGTACATTGTGTTGTGAACCAATGGAGTCTCCCTGCCATTGTAAATTTTGACTCCTGAGAGGAAAGGAGTAGGAGCAGACTTGCAGTCTGTCATGTGAAATCTCTCAAGGAGATCTCGTGCATACTTGTCCTGAGACAGTTTGATGCTTGATGCATCCTGACTGATCTCGAGTCCAAGGAAAAAGTGTAGCGGACCCATGTCTGTCATTAAAAACTTGTCATGTAGAATCCTCTTGACTGCAACAATCGCTGAATTCAAGCACCCAGTGATCAACAAATCATCAACGTACAGAACTAAAAGTAGAAGTGAACCAAATTTTCTTAGCATGTAGACATTTGGGTCTGATTCACAACGTACAAAGTTGTGTGAGAACAGGTAGGAATCCATATTGGCATACCATGCCCTCAAATCATGCTTGAGGCCATTAAGTGACTTCTTCAGTCGACAGACCAAAGATGAGTCCTGCATAAATCCCTGGGGCTACTCCAAGTAGATCTCCTCAAAGAGATCACCATGAAGAAATGCATTCTTCACATCCATATAATGGAATTCCCATCCTTTGGCTACCAAAATGGCAAGTGCCAATCATATGGAATCTATCTTCGCTATTGGAGTGAAGGTCTCATCATAGTCAATACCATGAACTTGCTGAAAGACTTTGGTGACAAGCCTGGCTTTGTATCTACTGATCTGTCCATATGTTGTGCTCTTGGTCCTGTAGACCCATATGCATCTGATAAATTTTCTCCCAGAAGGAAGGGGAACCAGATCCCAATTCTGGTTCTCGAGGAGGGAGTTGTACTCCTCCTGCATGGTGGATTCCCAAAAGGGATTTCCAGCAACCTCACCATAAGACTGTGGATCTGAAGAATGAACCAAGAAAAGATGCCTGGAAGGCAATGGTTCAGTGGTAGTGAGTGAAATAGGAGGCTCCTTGAAATCAAATCGAGTCCTCCTAGTATCGGCTGGATCACCAACAAGATCCCCTACATCCTGAAGAGTAGTTTGTGCCCACTTGGGCCTTTTCTCTGGCTCTGCAACTGCATCTGGATGCTCTGGCTCTGCAACTGCATCTGGATGCTCTGACTCTAAATCTGACTATACTGACTCTGAATCTGAGTCTCAATCATTTGATTCCTCTAAATCTGAACTCTCATCTGAAGAAGAGTCGGCATGTGCATGCTCATCATCTCGGATAGGTGGAAGAGTGAAGGTGTATGCATGCGATTGTTGAGGTACATGCCAGACACTTTCCTCGAATTGGACACTTCGCTCAATGATGAGATGGTCTGAGGAAAGATCAATAAGCGTGCATCCCTTCACACTGTCGGGGTATCCAACAAAAATGCACTCAGTGCTCTGTGGATCAAGTGCCTTCCTCTTTTCAGAGGGAATATGGGCCCATGCATGTGAACCAAAAATGCGAAAGTGGGTCACTTCTAGTTTGTTGGCACAGGGGTAGACCCAAGGTTCAATGCTTCAACAATGCACCAAAAAAACCCTAACTACCGGCCCTTTCGACAACACCTACGAAGAAGATGAAATCTCACCCGAGGTAGAGGCAGGGAGGTTGTAGGACTCAGGTGTCAACAACCAAGCTAGGACACATATCTGTGATTACAATACTTAAGAAAGCACTTAGCCAATAACATACAAAAGTTCTTGAACTTTATTCACATTGCAGGTTAAACCCTTATTACAGATCAACACAGTAACAATCAAGATCTAACACTTCCAATCACTTAGCACACAACATTAACTCAGATCTAGCATTCATTCACATCATTAATCTATAAGATACAACATCAAATGCATTCATTATACATAACAAAAACATCACTAAGCAAATAACCACATAAACAACATCACACAAAGCATATTAAGAAACAGGATATACATGGTTCACCCCAGTGTGGGGCTACGTCCACCAACTTCTTTTTCTTCTTCTTTATTAATCTCCAATCTTCTTACATTCATCTGCTCCGGTGCACAAAGCCACAAAGACTAACTCCATAGAGGATAGGAGATCTGTGAGCTGTGCACCAGATCCTCCTTCCCAAAACTAGGTCAAGGCACAGAGCTAACTCCTACACAGTCTGTTCGCACAGAGCCTTACTTTACAGAACCAGATTTCACAAACCAACTTACAATCTCTTGCACTAAGCCAAACATACTCTTTGCACATATCCAAACCTACTAGTAGTCATGCACTAATCCAATCACCATATACATTTCTTAGCTACTACTTATTTATACAATTACAACAAGGCCTAATCATGGGTAAACCCATGGACCGACATCCCAAAAACCTAATACAAAAACCCTAATGAACCCTTGTTGGGTCCACAAAACAAGTGATATCCCGCGATCTTCACTTCTCCTGGGCACTCCATCTTCAACCAGCCTATCGAAGTCCCAAAAGTGATCAAACACGACCAATGTTTCCTCAAACTTGGTCAATGGGCCAACAGGCCCACAACACTCACCTGTGACTCGTCCCGAGTCACTCAGATCTGGGCAATGCTGCTTCAAAGGCCTCGAGCTTAGCTCAAGCTGACTTGACTTGCTGCTTCACTAGAGCCTCCTGCTCGACAAACTCCTTAATTACTTTCTCTGTAACATGCCCTTCCAGGCACTATTCCACCATCGCAACTACTTGGTCTAGCTGTGAGCCTTGGCCTTCAATCTCTTCAAAAAGTGTGCAAGTTTCATCCTACACTGGCTGGAGTCTCTGTGTCACCTCCATGACTTTTCTTTGGATGGAAGTAACTTATTGCTGGACTGGCACAGATTGTTCCTGTGATCACTTTATTTTCTCAACTGCAGTAAGCAGCTTCATCTGCGCTTGCACGATGGATGCCTTCTACTTCGCTTCCTAGATTTGTGCTTACAGTTTCTCCAGCTTTGGATCTTCTGCAAGGAACTCATAGGTCTGTGCACTCTGATCACTCAATTGATTACACTCTGAGGTGAGTTCCATGATTCTTTCTACTATGCTTTTTGCGATTTCTTCCCTCTGATTGCGGAATTCTCAACACTGCTTGTATTTCTAGCTCCATTACTCTTGCTTGAAGATACTGAATGGCTTCAGTGAGCTTCCCCACTTGTATCTCAAATGACTCTTCTTCCTCTTATGCCAAGCCCGACATAGAGAGAAGTGCTTTAGTCACTTCTTATTTAACCATAGTTTTCTTTGCGAGCAGTTGGTCTTTTTCTTTCTGCATCCTCGCTTTGTCCTCCTCAAACATCGCCCGAATTTCATCTTTCTCCTTCTGCGCAGCTCGAATTTTTTCTAAGACCTCCTCTTTTTCTTGCTTCAAGGATTTTGTAGCCTACTCCTTTTTTTCTTGAGCTCGACAAAGTCGAGCCTCTGTTCCATATGCCAATCTTCATAATTGGGAGGGCTCATCCCCCAATTCTGCAATTTATGTTGAAGAAGGTGCAATAGGTACTGCGCGGCTCGAGTAGATGGCTTGTTGTATGTCCTTCATCTTCTTCTCATTTCTGTCATACATCATCTCCTTCTTTGCTCCATGTCTCTGCAAGATATCCTCTGAATCATCTTACATGACTGAGATGATTAGATTGACATCGTCCACTGTGAGCACATTCTTTGACTGGGGTTTATTGGCTTGGGTCTTCCTTCTTACTGAGGCTTTCTACGGAGAAAACTTCCTTTTCTTTGATGTTTCGGCCTCTATAAGGGGATCCTTCAGCGGTGTAACTTCACCTTTTTCTTTCTTGTCTCCTTCTTCCCCTCCTTATTCTTGCTTCACTTCATCTCCTCCTCCTCCTATAGGTGAGGCAGGCCTACTTTCCTTTGAGGCGTTGTCCTCCTCATCAGTTTCTATGTTCTGCACTTCCTCCTTTTTCTTCTTTTTGTTCGCACTAGCCTGTCCATCATGATTGACCCGAGTGACTAATGAACTACCTATGATGTTGAGGTTGGAAAGTTTTGCATCTTCTACTAGTACAAGGAACTCTGCTGGCCATTATTTGGTGATCTCCTCCATCTCTTCGTCAATCATCTTGTAATAGGACTACATCTCCTCCTTACTTTCATCCATGTGCGTTGTGATGTAGATAAAGTGTTGATCTGTGAAAAACTTCGCTAGCAGCCTGTACTGATGCAAAGTGTTGGGTGTCATTCGTGGGAATTCTTCAATCGCATGCTTCAGCTGTAGGTAGTAAGCATGGAACACCGCGTTCAATTTCCACTGCTTCACCATATCATTTGTATACCACAAGGTGGAGAACCTTAGGGCCAAAGGCTCTGATGGCTCAATTTCTAGGAAGACTTCTCCTTCCGGCATTTTCCATGCAACAAATGAAATCAATACCAGTAGCCAACTAAAATGAAACTCATATCCTTTATCTTGCGCTTCACGACAGTCCTTCTCCAACTCGATGATGAGGTAAATCACCCAGTTCATTTGCATGCCTTATACGCACTTCCCTGCAAGGTCTACGACAAATCCAGTGACCTGCGTCGGATGGTTATTTCTGGCAATCTTACCATATATAAGATGACAAGCTAGGCACATTGTGCCATCTTGGATGGAAGCTACCTTTTAGCCTCACTTTCCTTTTTCTACATCACCATAGTCTTCCTTTATGCGTTGTGCCAGGGAGCGATCTGCAGCCTTCCCTGGGTAGAACCGTTGAGGCTCCGGTCCTTGTATGCTCAGTCCTGTGATGAGATGGATCAATGCTGGATCCACGGTGACGCATCTATCAAGCCAAAGATACCCTCCATGGTAGCATGACATGAAGATTTTAACGTAAGCGTTAACCTCTTGATGTCGGCCAAAGTGGGGGATATTCATTACATTCAATATCGTTGATTGTTCGAGCTCCTTTATCCATGGATGGGAGACTATGCATGACTTCTTCCCAGTCGTCTTCATCAAATACCTATGTGGTGTGAGGAATGCATAGTTCTTCCTATCTCCGAGGTTGAATTCGTTCTTCTTCAGCACTGGGATATGTCCTAACTAGGGTCCAACTATGCGTATCTTGTTCGGGATGTACATAGTGACTAGTGTGTACTTGAAATCCCATGGGATGCTGTCGCAGTTCACTGCGCCAGTCAAAGGTGGTATGTAGTCCGATAAGACTGACGAGATTTGCTTCACGTTAGCCAGATCGTCACGATGCTTGCTTCGCTTCTCCATCACGGTTCGGCTAGAATGAAATGTAGTCAAAGGGGATGCTTGCAATCCCCCAGTCGATGACACCTACAATCCTACATACATGACTCTCTCAACCATGAGATATACGAGAATCTCCTCCACTGAATTTTCTAACGCGCTATGATCGCTCGACATTCATATTCGTAATCAAATAAATCGGGTAGGTTAGTAGACAAGCAAGGTAATCAAATAGATGGTGAGGTCTAGAAAGCACAACACAGTATACAATCAATGCTTTGTTAGCTTAGATACTCACGATTGGAAAAAATTGGTCCTGACGCAACGTCCGACGGGTTAAATAAGTGACGTCGTAACATATTCCTCCAACGAGAAGGAATGTGTCCATCAATATGCATTCGGTTGTTATAGCACGTTCTCAATGGTCAAACGACAGTCTTTCCGGCAATAACTACATTTCTAGCCATTCCAGAGTGTCATTCTAACAATCATATCGCTTCTCTGTGGTGATGTATCATTATGTGTGGTTTTTCTATTCCAACGATGTTCAAGTCTACAGATATGTCTCCTGCGAAGTCTTCTCTGGAACTTGTTGTAGTTTTTGTAACTTGGATTTCTTCTTAATGAGATTCCTTGACTTCTTTCCTATGATTTGAGTCTCTAGATTCCTCTTTCCATTCTTAATCTTATCTTTTATTAGCATAGTGACTTCACACTATTGATGTTCTTTCAAAGGGTTTAGAAATAATACATCTTTGCTTACTAGGTTCTGGGTGGGCATATTTTCTTCTTGCATGGATAGGTCCTTCAAACCTTCTTATGCCCTTTCAACTTTGATAGCTAATTCTCTTTCCTTTTGTTGCTTCAACTCAACTTCTTGTTCTTCTATTAGTCGACCTATTCTTTTAGCTATGAGATCCCTTAGTTCTTGCTTTTCCTTTTCTGTAGCTTCCTCCTCTGCTTTCCTCCTCATCTGATCCTTTTCAATCCAAGTCTTTCCTAACAAAAGTGGAAAAGGGGTGATGTTATCAATAAACTTAATGACTTCAAATTCTTCTTCGGTCGATGTTTCATGAACAATCATAGGTATATTAGTAACTCTTCCACATAGGGTTATCATCTTTCCTTTAAATAAGCCTATCCTTCCCAATGAAGGTATCATAGCAGGCTTTCCCAAAATTTCCCAAGTGCTTTCTGGCATAATGTTCATATGTGCTTCCTCATCCAATACACAGTCTCTGTCAAAGTCTTTTATTCTTGTAACTATATGTTGTTTTTCTTTCAGGATCTCTGGTAAACTGATGTCTCTGTGATCATCCATTACTTCTTTTAACTATATTAACATAGTCTTTGACTCTATATGATTCATTAACATATCCTTAGTCTCTTGACCTTGTTTATAGTTTTCTTGTCTCTTGTTCATATTTTCAACTTTAGCAATCATTCTTGGGAAATCTTCAACCTCGTGACCAATAGTTTTACAACAAAGACAAATAGGCCCTGTACCAGGGAATTCCTTAGCAAGATGTCTCGGTCTTCTGCAATTATAACAAAGTGTCAATCCTCTCTTTCTTTTAAATGAGCCCCAGTCTTTCTTGTACTGCGCATTGGGATCACATTGTTGGACCTACAATCTACAAAAATTGTTTCTAGGTTCCTGCATCCACTTATTAGTCCAAAAATTCTTTCTATGCATAGGAATAACATACTTTTCTCTATTTCGGGGATCTGGAGGACAAGCTGTCCAAGATGAACCTAGAATGGGGAGAAAACTCTGAGAAGTAGCTTTTCTTCAGCGATGAGACGCACAAGTCTGAAGTGGTCCTCAACACTCTAGCATTTTGTATAGAAGCTAGGGCTCTAAATAAGTTTAGTCCAGGTTTCTGTTTGAGTTTGGGAGTCATGGCACTCTAGAAATTTCAGTTTGTAATCCAGTTTTTGCAGGCAGAGGCTCTGTGCAGCCTCGCCCTTTGTAACTGATTTGTGGCTTTGCCACCTCTAATATAAATCCTCTACTCGTTACTGTAAAAAAAAAACATACTTTTCTCTATTTCTATCAAATTTATTCAGATCAACTTTTTCTTTTAACTATGCCCTAGTTTTCAGACTAGAAAAAAAATCTATCAAACAGACCTAGATTCATACTTTCGAAGCAAAAAATTCCACTTATCTTACCTTCACCAAAGCACAAAGCTTTAAGATCTTACCTCTTTTCTTCAAATCTGGTTCCTTTCCTAGCACTGAGCTTCACAAGTCAAGTAGAATATTGTGCACTACAACAACAAATCTAGGCACAGAGCTTTCTCTTTTCTTCAGTTCCCAACAATCACAATTTCAGGTCCCGACAACAAAATCATTTGTTGGCACAGGGGCAGACCCAGGGTTCAATGCTTCAACAGTGCACCAATAAAACCCTAACTAACAGCCCTTTCGGCAACACCTGTGAAGCAAATGAAGTCTCACCTGAGGTAGAGGTAGGGAGGGTTGTAGGACTCAGGTGTCTACAACCAAGCTGGGACACAGATCTGTGATTAAAATACTTAACAACGCACTTAGCCAATAACATGCATTAGTTCTTGAACCTTGTTCACATCGCAGGTTAAACCCTTATTACAGATCAACGCATTAACAATCAAGATCTAACACTTCCATCACTTAGTACACAAAATTAACTCAGATCTAACATTCATTCACATCATTAAGCACTAATATACAACATCAAATGCATTCATTATACATAACAACAACACTAAGAAAATAACCACATAAACAACATAACACAAAGCATATTAGGACACAAGATATACGTGGTTCACCCCAGTGTGGGGTTAAGTCCACCAACTTCTTCTTCTTCTTCTTTATTAATCTCCAATATTATTACATTCATATGCTCCTGTACACGAAGCCACAAAGCCTAACTTCGCAGAGGACAAGAGATCTGCGAGCTGCACACCAGATCCTCCTTCCCAAAACTAGGTCAAGGCACAAAGCCAACTCCTACACAGTCTGTTCGCATAGAGCCTTACTTTACACAACTAGACTGCATAAAGCAACTTACAATCTCTTGCACTAATCCAAACACACTCTCTGCACATAGCCAACCCTACTAGTAGTCATGCACTAAGCCAATGACCATCTACATTGCCTAGCTACTACTTAATTATACAATTACAACAAGGCCTAATCATGGGTAAACCCATGGACCGACATCCCAAAACCTTAATAAAAAAACCCTAATGAACCCCTTGTTGGGTCCACAAACCAAGTGAGATATTGCGATCTCTTCTTCTTCTAGGCACTCCATCTTCGACCAGCTTGTCGAAGTCCCAAAAGTGGTCAAACACGACCAATGTTTCCTCAAAACTTGGTTAAGGGCCAACACGGTTTGAGGCTGCTCCAAGCCTCGTGGGGGGTATTATCCTTGACATATCTATGGGGAGATTTGTTTTGGATGTATGTTTCACAATTAAGTGCTTCGGCCCATAGTCTCTATGGTAGTGACTTTGCATGAAACATGCAAGATGCCATCTCCTTTAGAGATCTATTTTTCCGCTCAGCAACTCTATTTTTCTATGGAGTATAGGGAATTTTGTGCTGCAAATGAACCCCTGCCTCATGGAAAATATTATGGATTTCATGATTTAAATACTCTCCCCCATTATCAGTTCGGAGGACTCTGATCTTCTTTTCGGACTATGTCTCAACCAACGCTTTGAAATATTTGAGGTGTTGAAAGGCCTCAGATTTTTGCCTGGGAAAGTAGATCCAAGTAAAACATGAGAAATCATCAACAAAAATGAGAACAAACCTCACTTTGTTGATGGATGGATGCGGAAAAGAACCCATAAGGTCACTATGGATCAGATCTAAAGGTGTGGAGTCTCTCTGAGACTTTCCCTTATCGAATTTTTCTTGAAGGTGTTTTCCGAGAACACATCCCTCATGTTATCTCCTAAAATAGCACTGTCATTTTACCAATTTTTAAGTGATAGGAACAGGTCCAAAAATTCATTTCCAATTTTTTTTAGGTGTGTTAGAAGGTCTGCTATTTGGATACAAACTTGGAAAAAACATCAATTTTGGTCTTGGCAATCAAATCTTTAAATCTCAAGTTTCGGTGGTTAAGAGGAGCTAAAAAACTGCTCATTAACCACTGAAAATCTTGGTTTTCGGTGGTTAAGAGGCGAAAATGAAGGGCTTGTTAACCACCGAAAATGTTTCTATGCGCAAAAGGAAAAAGCCCGTGCTTTTGCACGAGCTAGATGTCAAATGGGCGCAATCATTAAGTTATAACCACCGAAAGTTTATCTAGGTGGTGAGGTATGAAGTTCTTATGGCATCTTATCTGAAGATTTATGACATGTTCTCCTTTTAACTACCAATTGTCATTTCATAATTAAGACTCAGCAGAAATCCAAAATTCCATGCACGATTTTCAGATAACAGAATTGATTTCTCACATGGGCCTTCATTATCTCCAGTCACGAGGATGCATAATCATTATGACTTCATTTGATTTCTGTTTCAATTTCATTAATATTCAATATTGAATCCCAGAGTCATTGTTATTGTCATGATCCCGTGATTTCCTCATGCAAACTCATACTCAACAGCCATAATCATGTGATTTGTCAAGGTTTCAAGTGGAATTCAAGTTCAATTGTTGGTTATTGAGCCATTTGTCATCCAATTCAAAGAAAAATCCGAGTCATTGCGATTCCCACGCAAATTAATTCGCCGCATATCTGTTTTTGAAAGTTACAGGTTTCGATGGTTAGCAGGCCCAGATTTTTACCTCTTAACCACAAAAAGCAAAGCTTTTCGATGGTTAACAAGCCTAGATTTTTATCTCTTAACCACTGAAACCTGTACATGGCAGCGAGGTCATATTTTTGCACAGATTTGATTTTTTCTCAACCAAATATTTCAAGGTTGGTTTCTAAAGATGCATAATAATTAAATACATTAGATTTAAGGTTTTATCTTGATGTATTTAATGTTTAAGAAGGTGGAAAATTGAAAATGGTGACCTAGTTGATGAGCAAAAAAACTGTCTTTTTGCCAAAGGTGGCAAATTCGAATTTCCTATGAGGATTCATCAGCCTTGGAAGACTTTCTACATGTGTCAAAGAGTTTGGAGGATATAAAGGCTATCAAGATAGAGTTTGACACCTAAGATAGGATATTTTTTTTTGACTTTCCATTTTTAGAAGTCTAGATCCATTTTTATAGGTTCTCATCCTACACTTGTTTGGTTTGACTATTTTTAGCAAATCTGATCCATCTTTCAAGGATCTAGATTCCATATTGTAAGGCTATAAAGCCAAAGACATTTGAAGCACCAAGGGGTTCGACTTTGGATACTTTTTTCATATTATGTACTCAAACTTCTCATTTTCATATTAAGTTATACAAGCTTCTTTTGCCATAACTTGTTCAGATTTCATCTTCTTGTCTATTCTGTACTTGCACCTGGATATTATATTCATGTTGTTATGCTTGTTTATGCCCGATAATTGTCATCTTATCATTGCATTCATAAGTTTAACTTTGCAAGTATTCGTGTGATTATTGTAATTGGCCTTTCATATATGCTTTATATGTGATTATGCTGATATAATAGTTATTTCTCCATACATCCCTTTATTTGTAAACTCTCTAAACCTTTGTGGTTGAAAGAATTGTCCATCTAAATGTGTTCATGCATGTTTTGAGTGAGAAATGATTCAGTCATCCGACTTGATCCAAACCCACACTTATTATTGAGAAAACAGTTACCAAAAGATTAAGTTACCAGGCATCTCTGATTAAGTTACCTCACACACTAGAAATGGATGTCTTGTAGACCATCAACCAATATTTTCTTGCTAAGTTGTTGCATGTATCTGAAATTCAAATGTCCAAACCTTTCATGCCATATCCTAATACTTTCATCAACATGAGTAAGCAGTGAAGCAGAATCATGTTCAATGAATTCAGAAAATGTATACAATCTAGACTGATGATTTACCTCACCAATAGAAACACTAGAGTTGGTTTGCATGTCGTATATGTCCACATAATTTGGTGTGAATATGAATTTATT
This sequence comes from Picea glauca, assembly GCA_000966675.3. NCBI lineage: Eukaryota > Viridiplantae > Streptophyta > Pinopsida > Pinales > Pinaceae > Picea > Picea glauca. Next base: position 59,185 of record JZKD02S1675001.1, read on the forward strand.
TTTGGTGTCGGAATTCATCATATGATACATGGAGAGAAGGTTGATAGAAATTTTTGTAACATGCATCATGTTCTCGAAGATTCTATTGGTGAGTTCAATCCTTCCTTTGTCGATGACTTCAACAGAAGAGTTGTCCCCCATCAGAATGGGAGGAAATTTGAATGAATCCAAAGAATAATATACTTCTTTTGAGGCATCCATGTGATGTGATGCTCCTGAATCTACGATCCAAGCATCAGGAGAGGAGTTGATGGCAATCAAGGCATGTCTAGAATTGCCTTTCTTCGAATTCAGATCTTCTGGCTTCTTCTTCTTGGCACCCTCGAGGATGCGATCTCCAAGGTTGTTTTGCTGAAGTATTTAAGACATCATACATATATATTTTTTTCATGCATGTTGATTCCGAATGGAATCCTTTGTGATAGTACGTGCATTTCTCCCTTTTTCTTTCCTTTTCCCATTTGGATCCAGAGGCATCGATGAAGGGTTTTATGTACCCTTCATTCTTCAGATGTGCATGAGATTTCTATTTATATTTATCTTTATATTTATGATATTTGTGGCTACCATCATTCACAGTGAGTGCATGCGCCCTTGGGCCTTTGATTGTGCCCATGTTGATGAGTTTGGTTTGATCTTGTGTCAGGGATTCGATAATGTCCTCAAGAGAAGGCATCTTCCAGGTGACTCCGGAAGGTGGCTCCAAAGGTGAATATGACAGAATGGAGTGTGGATATGAATACAAAGAATTCAAGACCAAGCTTGTAGAGAATAGTGAGAACTATTTCTTTCTCCTCCTTTGATTTATCAATCCCACAAGCTTTGAGTTGCGATAGTAAATCCTTGAATTTTGTAAAGAAATCTTGGATATTTTGGAAGCTTTTTGGATCCAATGTGAGTAGATCCACCTCCAACATGTGTCCCCTCATCTCATCCTATTTTCTAAATATCCCTTCCAAGGTGGTCTAGGATTCATTGGGAGTTTTACAGGAAGATATGTGAAAAAGGAGATCAGGAGAAATAAGACTGCAAATTGTTCTGAGTGCCTCATCCATGTGATTTAAATACTTGGATTTTTCTATGCCTGATGTCGGTTCTATATATGTATTCAAGTTTAAACTATACAACCCTATAGTTTGTAGATGTATGGCTATTTTCTCCTTCCATGCAAAATAGTTGTAAGTTGTAAGAATGAATTCTTTTTGGAATTCCATATTTCCGTTGTCTTCAATCTTTTGTACCTGCAAAAATTTTTGGTGTAGATTTTTCTTAGAAGTTCGTCGTCTCTGATACCATGTAAATGTGTTGAACCTGCATAGAATATATCTAGATAAACAATTATACACACATTTTCAGAGAGAATTTGAGAAAGAAGAAGAAGGAGAGAAAGAATGAAATAATTATCATTAACCGTTATGAATAATGAATAATTTACACATGATATACTCTATATAACTCAATGGGTTCGCACTGGAGGAGAACCAATGAACCATAGTGGTGGTCTAGAGTGATATGGACACACACCATTAGTTACGAGAGTGAACTGCCACCTAGTCTAGTCTCTCAGGCAGTTACGAGATTGAACTACCACCTAGTTGAGTTAACTAGTCAACTAGTATTCAGTTAATTGATTGAACAGAGAGTAGTGAGGAGTTAACTCATGGAATCAAGGGTAATGAGATGGTATGGTGATGATACCAATGCAAGGTCTAATTGGCATGGTGATTATCCCAATGTTGCATGGTGACAAAACGAATGCAACATCTAAACTCAACTCAACTAGTCAAACTGAAGTGTCAACTGAAAGAGAATATTCTCCAGGTGGAATATTCTCCCCTAAAATATAAGAGACTGGATAATGAATAATTATGACTAATAAACAAGGAAAAACCTTAGGAAAAATAAATCCTAGGTGTGTGTGAAGTAACTTCAACAATGTTCACTACGGCGTAGATACAGTCCCTGCCGTGTACCTTTGGCAACCCTGTAATGAAGTCCATGGAAATGTTGTCCCACTTCTACTCTGGAATTGACAATGGATAGAGAAATATCATAGGATGTGTAAATTATGACTTGTTGTGGTGGAAAGTCATGCAATCCCTCACATGATGAAGTATATCCTCCTTGAGACCCTTCCAGGAGAATCTATCCCTCACCTTCTTGTAGGTCTTCAGATACCCCTGGTGCCATACTGTTGGAGCATCATGTACTGCCCTCAAAATATTATTCTTGAGTTTGGACTCAGGGAAAATATAGATCATCTATTTTTTGTAGATGATTTCATCCACTACCCTATACCTGTCATCTTGAATACTACCCTCCATCAACTCATAGGCGAAGGTATTCTTGGAGTATTCCACCAAAAGAATGGAATTATAGTCTATTGAGATCTCTATCATGGAGAAGGTTGTAGGTCTTCTAGATAAGGCATTAACAACTATGTTCTTCTTCCCCTTTACATACTCAATGTCAAAATCATATTCCTGCACCTTACTCACCCATTTATAATGCCTCTCATTAAGGTCCCACTTCTCCAAGAAATATCTCAAGATGTTGTGGTCAGTCCAAACCACAAAGCGTCCTCCTAACATGTATCTTTTAAACTTGGCCAATGCATGCATGATGGAAAACATCTCCTTAGCATATATCGGATAGAGCTTCTTTGGATCTCTTATATTTCTTCTCTTGAAATCTATCAGGTGTCGGTTCTACATAAATATTTCTCATGTCCCCTGACCGAATGCGTCACACTCCAAGACAAAAGGTTGCGTGAAATATGGGAGTGATAATACTGGGAAAGTGATCATCACCCTCTTCATTTTATCGAACGCTATTTGTGCACCCTATGACCATAAAAACGCCCCCTTCTTGGTGAGGTATGTCAATGGTGCAACCAATTGTGAAAATCCTTTCACAAAGAGCCTATAATAGTTGCATATATAGAACCTCACGATGCCCATAATGACACATGAATGAGGTTTTATGGATATCCTCCTCTCTTACCCAAATCTAGTGGTATCCTGATCACAGATCAACCTTTGAGAAGTACACTACCCCATGCATCTCATCTATCACCTCATCAATTGTCGGTTACTTGGGTTGACCCAGGTTCTGATCTCAAATAGGTTTCCAACAAAACCCTCAAAACTATCTACCCTCCTAGTAAACCAGAAGGCAACATTGCGCACAGAGTGAACAACTCAGTCTCACCCGAGATAAATTTATGGGGGACTGCAATACTCAGGTGTTTGCAATCTAGGAATGAGTGGGGATTGGGTGTTTAGATCCTTTTCCTTATACATCATCATCATTCATTCATCTACTTCTATGATTCATTCATCTTTAAACCTATGCATGTATGTTGTTATAATATATTTTTAACCATTCATTTTTTAATTAATGATTAAAAAAATAGTAAATCATTCATTAACAAGACATAGAACACAATATTTTACCGTGGTTCACCCCCTCCTGGGGATATGTCCACAAAGATATGTCTTCTCTTCTCTTTTATTTATTCTGCTACAAAATTTGTTCTGCATGCATTACATCTTCATGATTACAATCAAAAGTGAGGATACATACCCTATGAGAGGCTGAATATATCACATCGAGCTCCTCATCTTGTGACCTAACCCTAAAAAACTAGCTTATTCGACTCTACCACAAAACTCACTACAATTAATAACTTCTGAACCTCCACAACAACCAATGAACTCTTAACCTAGACCTCCTAGGTATTTATTTATACTACTCTACTAGCTTATAGACATTACAATATTTGTCAAAAACCCTAACCCTAACATGGTTAGGCCTGTCTGCATGTGCACCACGTTGCTTTTCCTCATGCATGTTATTTTTCCTTCTTTTTCTGCATGCTTTTTTTATGGCTCCTAAGGCGTGCACTCCAAAAATAGACCTTTTCCTAAAAAATAGGTCTACCCATAAAATAAATTCTTCTTCCCAAAATAGGCCCACGCCAACAAACCCCAAACACTTAAATGTGGCTCATCCCGAGCCACTCAGGTGTTGTGTGCTCCATGTACATCCTTCTCCAAGCTGTGGAAATTTTCTGCTAGTTCCTTCCCTTTTTCTTTCACCTGTGCAACTTTATCTGTTAGCACTTTGACCATATGCATTGTTATCTTTTCTTGTAGCAATGTTTCTCTCTCTAAATATCCCTGTGCCATCCTTGTATTCTCTTCCTCCAATTCTGCAATATCTGTGTTGCTTATTTCTGGAGGGGCTCCAACATGGCTCGTCTTTCTTGCTTATTGATCTGTGGTGTCTTTAACTCTGTCTGCAGGGTCTTCATCTCTTGTGTGCCCTTTAAGGGCTCGATAATTCTCATGTTTTTCTGTTGTTGCTTCAATTCCTACATGGAAACATTGATTTTCTCCTCTTGTTGGTCCAACTGTTGGACCTTTTCTCTCGAACCTCAGGAGGAGTCGTAGTATTAAGTGTTTCTTTCAAATCCTCGATCTCTTGCCTATATCCTTCAATCCCATGCACAATGATCTTTATATTTTCATCTGTACTCCTATCCGGTGTTTGCGTGTTATTTGGAATGCGGTTGTATACCATTGTTAGCCCCTGATCTAGTTTGTCAGCGTGTTCTTTTTCCTCCTCCTCCTCAGAGGTCAATTGGTCACAAGTGATATGTAGCATCTCTATGACCCCCCTACAAACCTCTAAGTTGGTGGCATCCGTGCGGGCTCTGGATTTTACTTCCTACATTATACTAGCCTAGAGTTTGTATATTGATTTTGCGGGTATCTGCGTCATGAATACCTCAATTTGGTCAATGTCCCTCGTGGGTTTTTGGGCCATCTCTTGATCAATTATGACCATTTGTTGTGTGACCATGAATGTATCCTTGCCCTACACTACTATTTTAACTATATCATCTCTTTCTTTCTGCACAAGGGGTCACTGTGTCTTTTCAGGGTGTTGCATTGTGGCCTGCCACACTGTATGAATTTGTAATTGTTGAAGAGTTCCATGGAATTATATGAGTTTTGCCATGATCTCTTCTCTCTATGATTGTACAACACAAACCACATCTTCCCCCTTGTCCTAAACCTTGTCTGTCGCAAACTCAACATCATCCTCTATCAAGGTGATGATTGGGTCCTCCTTGGTGTACTTCATGTTTTTTCACATCTCCTTTACATGCAATGTGGTTCTTTTTGTCTATGGGGGTTGCACCCCACTCATCGTTGCATGTGCACCTTCCTTGCCAGCTTGAGATGTATCCCACTTCTTGGCATCCCACTGAATGTTTTCCCTAGGCACTGTTGTTTTCTTCCTTGGTCTCTTTGGCACTGTGTTGCTTCTTGACACCTGAGTGTGTGCCGAAACCTTCTTAGTGTTGGAAACTGGGCTATTTGTCTTTGTTGAAGGACCTTCTTCAACTTTCCCCTTAGGTTTGGATGATTTCATTGTTGTTGGCCTTGTTGCTGGTTTTTCTACTGGCATCTTTCACTACGCAGGCCAGTCTTTGATTATCCAATCAATCTCTTCCTTTGTGACACAATATTGTATATCCAACCATCCCTTATTTGGATCCCTTTCGGCCTAGATCCACATATGGTGTCTGGATGCCTTAATTTTGACTATCCCTTCCGATTCCTGGACTACTTCCACAGAAATTCCCCACACAATGGTTGTGCGTTGTTGTATCTCTTCCAGCAGCATAGAGAACATCATGCTATTCTCCTGTTGATTTTTGGTGTCCTTGGCCTACTAGAGGGATTCATAGCTAGTTGTGTGGCACTTCCCTTTACTATCCAGGAAGGCTGAAAATTTTGGCTCCTACCATCCTACCAATGCTATGAGGATAATTAAACAAGATTAATGGAACTCAGTTCCATTATCCTACGCATATGTTCAATTGATCAAGAATTGGTTCAGGAGGTAAGGTACCCAACTGAACATTACCCCCTTCATACACTACGCGACGACTGCGATGACTCGTGCTGGAGCCTGTTCTTTTCTTCACTTCCTCAGTAGCTTGCAATCCATGAGCTTGTTGAATAACCTTGTCGCATCATCATTGATATCTCTAAGCACAATACCCATTCTCCCTCTACTAGTACCAAATTGTGTCTTGACTAGCTCATTGATCTCCTTCTCGTGTGCTTTTTTGTCCAAGTATTCCTCTGGTTGTGCACCCACTGTGGGTAATCTCGTAATTTTGGTTATCAATGCCACATCAAGCTGTACTAGCCTATCCATCCAAAGAATACCACCATGTACCCAGGCTAGAAATTTTTTGATGCAAAGACCAACATTTTTACCACGCCCAAAGTGTGGTATGTCCAGGAGGTTCTAATCCCAGATCTGTAGAGCCTTGTTATCCAATGCGCAGGATCCATGATTGGTTTGCCTAGGGGTCCAATTTCCCCTGTGTTTTCCAAGTAGTCTTCCTCAGCCAAGTCTGGGAATTTTGTTGCCTCGCGCACATCATGGTCCGAGTATCTTAACTTAGGCACTTTTCCCAGCATGTCCTCCATGGTCACCACTACATCCGAAAGGTAGGGAAGTGTAATTTTTGCAACGTCCTGTGCCTTTATTTTCTGCCTGGTGAAGGATGGGCCTACTTTTTTTATTTCTGTGTCATCTTCTTCCCCCTCGGATTCTGACTGGTTGGTGATGTCCTCAACCAACACCTCCTCTTCATCGCGACCCTGTTGTTGACCCTTCATTTCATCGGGTTTAGTCGGTGTTTTAGGATTAGGGTTTGTAATACCATTTTGAGTCCCAAATATCTGCCCTACTTCCCCTTTTTTCATCATCGATGTTTCCTCCTCAACCCTCATCAGGCCGAGTGACTCATTCTCTAAAGTGGTAACATCTTCGAGCTATACGACATTCTCGGGCTCCACCATGCTTTCCTTCCTCTTTTTTCCTTGTCGAGTAACCCATACGTACTGTCTTGGAGTGCTGAATTTCGATGGTGTCATGTTGTATGTGATTTGAACACTTTCTCTCTTCTTTGCACAATTACACCTAGGACACACACTTCTATCTCGCTCTGTGCTAAAAAATCACTAATTATCGAGCTAACCCGTGCTTTCCACACTTTATAGACCCAATCATAATTGTTTTTCACTTTTTCCATGCATTTGTGTCAAGTCCAATTTTTCATGCACACTATCTTTTTATGTTGTCGCAGTAGTTGTTGCACATGGATTTTTTTTCCACTTTCTTGTTGTTCAACCAAATTCTACCTCTCTTTGTATTTTTCTTATTTTTCTATTTTTGTATTCATTTTTCTTGTTTTTCTACTTTTTATTTATTTTTATTAGCTTTATTTCCTAATATCTACTATAGTACACTGTATACATGACTTTCTTATTGCATTGTAATTACTAAGAATTAGTAGGTCGACTGTCCCTGTATAGTTTCAGTCGACCACTATTGACCATTCCTTTCAGTTATGTTCCTCCCAAGTCCTTTAGCTGCACAAATCCTCCCTCTATGGCCCTAGCCAATTCATTCTGAACTTACCAAGGTATTGCAAAAACTTGTTGTCATAGAGAAGAACTAGGTATCCCTCCTTAAAGCTCTTCTTTTTAATGTGTCTGTCATGCCAGGCCTTTTCCCTTGCTTTCTATACCTCTTGGTGAAATCCTGCCAAAATATTTTCTTCTTCCATTTCCATTAGTTGACTTAACCTCTCATGTACTACGCCTCTTTCTGACATATTTCCAATTGCTGCTATGCACAAATTGGGTACCAAATATTCTAATGGCACCAGTACTTTCTGTCCATACACGAATTTGAATGGTGTATGTCCTGTCAACCTCTTGCATGTGGTCCTGTATGCCCATAGTACTACTGGTATTTTCAAGTCCCAATCATCCCTATTAATATCATATGTCTTAGTCAAACCATTTTCCAAAATCTTGTTGAAATAGTCTACTGTCCCATTTGCCTAAGGATGATATGGTGTAATCTTCTGGTGATAGACTTCAAACTCCTTAATCATAGCCTTGATGGTATTATTAATAAAATGAGTGCCTTGGTCACTCATCAAAATCCTAGGGCATACAAATCTGGTGATCACCTACTCAAATAAGAAGTGTGTTGCTATCTCTTTACCATCTTTGGATTGATCATAGTCCGAAGAAATCTCTTTACCATTTTTCAAATAAATATAAAGTTACTTGTGGTCTTAGGGGAATCTCATTCCTCCTGTTGGGTTTTCCAACCCTCTGATAGACATCACAGTTCTGGCAATATTCCATGGAATCTTTATGAATTGTTGGCCACCATAATCCTACGCACAATACCTTCTGCACGATATCTTTTCCTGCATAGTGTCCTCCAACTATACCTTCATGATCTTCTGCTAAAACCATGAGTCGTTCATGTTCCAATACACATCTTCTCAAATTGATATCTGTGCCCATATTGTATAAATGAATTGCAATGAGTTGATAGTTTGTCGCTCTGACTACCATAGTTTTCTTCTACGCAGTACTAAAATCCTGTGGTTCAACCCCTATACTTAAGAATTCAATGACATCAACAAAATATTCATCAACTACCTGTACTAAAAATAATTGTGCATTAGGGAAGTTATCTTCCAAGTTAGTAGGTTATTCTCCATTGGTTTTCCTTGACAAGTGATCAAGTCCTGCATTCAACTTCCCTGGTTTGACTATTACTTCAAAATAAAATTCTTAGAATAATAACAACCTTCTACAAATCCTCCCCCCCCCAACATCGACTTGTTGACTAGATATTTGAGGGCAGATTGATCTGTGAACATTTTAAAGTGTTTACCCAATAAATAATGCTTGAATTTATGAAGTGTGTATACCATGGCTAGGCCTTCTCTTTCTGTGGTGTTGTAATTCTTCTCAGATTCTAACAACTTCCTGCTTGCAAAGGGTATAGGATGGTATAAGTCTCCCTGCTCCTGGCTAGGCCATAATTGCTCTGAGTGTTATGGTTGATGCATCTAGATGCACATGAAATATCTTTTCCCAATCTGGAAACACTAATATGGGTATCGTCACCATATTTTCCTTTAAAGTGTTGAATCCTTGCTGACAATCCTCATTCCACTGGAATCTGGTAATCTGTGCATACCTGTTTATAAATGATCCATATTATTTTCAGAATGAAATGAAAGAGGAGATATTGCAATGAAATACACATAAAAAATTCCAGAAACAGAGAAATACAAAAATACATGATTTCTATTAATGAAAGAAATGTACAGAGACTGTAAAAATACAAAGTGCAAGACTCGCTAGAATGGTGGCAACTTTATCTCTGAGAAAATATGTGACAGCTACGCTCATTCGCAAGAATATGAGTACAATGATGATTTGAAGGAATTTTTATGATAAACATGAATTCCAAAACCCTAGACATCCAAAAACCTAACCCTAGGAGATGAAGCGCCAAAAGTCATGTGGGCCCTGTTGGGGTAAGTTAGTACATTAACTTCCTGGGGATTGTAATTTTTTCATACGATCTTCGTTTTAGGCATGTGATAGCCCGTTGGAAATGTATTTTTGATAACTATGCATTATGCCATCAAAATGTGACTTTGTTTCCAATTTGATTGTAGAAATATAATAAAACATTGTTTAGAGCCCCAAAACGGCCCTGGAAGTACAAAAAGATGTACTGAGATGAAAACTTCCAAAATAAGCCAGTTGGACTAGGTGGGAAGCCACCAATATCCACCTAGATGATATGTAGAGCTTCAGGAAAGCCTTGTAATTGCAGAACCCACAATTAGAAATAAATGTCCCCATTACAGAGAAATGTGTTGAATTGAAAACTCTCAAGATGAGCTAGTTGGAATTTGGAACAAGTGGGTGGCCACCAATATCCACCTAGATCAATCCTCCCCCCTTAGGAAGCAATGGTCTCCATTGCGTTGAGTGCCCGGGGAAGAGGGGGAATTTTTCCAAATCTGAATCTTGGTGAGTTGCGTGCCTTGTTGGAGAAGTTGTGCTACTTGGTTTGTGGAAGGCTATCATGAACCTATTGTTGGCGGGGTTGAATCTATTCCACCAACCTGTTGTCTTTGAGCTTGATGAGGCATTGTGTAGTCACCATTGTAGTTGAATCTACTTTCTCTTCTACAATCTGTTGGATAGAAGGTGTTGAGGTTGCAGTGGTTGTAGTGGCTTTATGTGCATCCTTTGAACAAATTGTGAAGAGGATGAATTTCGCAGTATGACAAATTAACTTGCAGCATTGTTTTGGTGGAAAAATAGTCAGAACTATCTCTAGTATCCTGTAGAGATGAATGCTTAGAGTAATAATGACACTATGGAGTCGAGAATCATAAATAGCATGACGTTTCCACATTTATGTCTGTCCCAAAACAACATCACAGACATCAAGAGGGAAAACATCACACACTTCCTCATCCTTGAAGGGTTGGATGCCATAGGACAAGCGACACTATTGGTTGACATGGAGATATCCTCACTAGTGAATCCACCTGATGTTGTATGGATGCAGGGGTGGTGTTGTCACAACCCCAATTGTTTGATTACCTCAGCTGAGATGAGTTTCTTCTGGCTGTCGCTATCAACAATGAAATGCAACAGGGTCCCCTTCACCCACATCTGTGAATGGAAGAGACACTCTCTCTCTTCAAGATCTACTGGTTCTTCTAGTTGAATTGTTGTGATCGTGACAGTAGCAGCGGGGTCTGCATCGATGATTTGTTTGTTTTTAATATTTTCTGGATCAGATTCTGAATCAGGGTTCGGCTCCTTATCTTTGACCTCAACTTCCAATGATTGTTTCGAGCGACATTCATCAGTTTTGTGCCAGGGGATTTTGTGGAATTCGCACCACTTCCTTGTGTCATTCTTTGTCTTTCCTTTACCCTTACTTTCTTGTGTATTGGACTAGTTTTCGGGAGGTTGTAGGTTAGGGCCATCTTTACGATGTTTTGTTTGTTGCGGATTTGTAGAATTGAACTCCCATTTGTTCTGGTGCCTAAATTTATGCTCAATTTTGACAACATATTGATAGGAATCTCCCAATGATGATATGTTTAGGAAATCCATTTCATTTTGGATGTACCTATGCAAAGCCCCATGACATTTTAGAACCAATTGTCGCTCGAAGTCTTTGATACCCAACTTGGTGCATAGGGTATGGAAAGTATTTGTGAACTCCAACACTGTTTGGCTCTTCTCTTGCCGTTGTGTGGTCCATATCATGTACTTGTATTCATAGTTGTCAATAGGGTAGTATTGTTCCTTGACCACATACACAAAAAAATCCCAAGTGGGCTCGACCCCATATATTCCAGATTCTTCTGTGGAACTTTTCTCCCAATAAGTTTACCACCAATGTTTCACATGGGGGATAGCCTTGATTATTTTTAGAACGAAATGAAACCAGATATATTACAATGAAATACACATAAAAAAATTCCAGAAACAGATAAATACAACAATAGATGATTTCTATTAATCAAAGAAATGTACAGAGACTGTAAAAATACAGAGTGCAAGACTTGCTACAATGGTGGAAGCTTTATCTCTAAGAAGAGATGTGACGGATATGATCATTCGTAAGAAGATAATTACAATGAGGCTCTGAAGGCCTTTTTATGATAAACATGAATTACAAAACCCTAGACATCCAAAAACCTAACCCTAGGAGATGAAGTGCCAAAATTCATGTGGGCTAGGTTGGGGTAAGTTAGTACATTAACTTCCCAGGCTCGTAAATTTTTCATACGATATTCGTTTTAGGCGTGTGATAGCCCGTTGGAAAGGTATTTTAGAGAACTATGCATTAAGCCAACGAAATTTGACCTCGTCTACAATTTGACTATGACAAGCCAAGAAAACATTGTTTAGGGCCCCAAAACGGCCCTGGAAGTATAGAAAGATGTACTGACATGAAAACTTCCAAAATAAAACAGTTGAAATAGGTGGGTGACCACCAATATCCACCTTGATGTTGTGTAAATATTCAGGACAACCCCGAAAGTGCAGAAGCCACAATTACAAATAAATATCCCCATTACAGAGAAATGTGTTGAACTGAAAACTGTCAAGATGAGCCAGTTGGAATTTGGAATAGGTGGGTTGCCACCAGTATCCACCTGGATCAATAAAATTCCTATAGCAGCCTATATCTCCTAGTGTGGCCCTTAACTGGCACACTAACTTTGGTGGTGGTAAGTTCACAATGACTGCAATCTTAGAAGGGTCAACCGATAAGCCTTTTTTTCACACTATATGTCCCAACAATATCCAAAAAGGTGTAACAGAAACAATGACAACTACTGTGGATTATCTGACAAACAACTTTGAAAATACTCACAACAAAAATCTGAAATTAGTAAAAATGAATTTCTTGATGTTTAATGATATCTAACATTGCCTACATCTTTCCAACATTAGTCTTAAAAATTCTACATGATCTCTCAAAATACTATACACAATCCAATTATCTAGATATGCTTCTACAAAGTGATGTATGAATTACTTAAAAGCAACTATGACTACCCTTGAAAAGATAGTTGGTGCATTATTCAATCCAAAGGGCATGACTGTATATTTTTAGGATCCCCATTTTGTAGAAAAAGTAGTCTTACACTTGTCCTCTAGAGATATCTTGATTTGTTGATAACCTGCGAATCCATCTATGAATGAATATGCTTCTTGGCCTCCCACATTCTCCAAGACCTCATCTGTAAAAGGGGTAGGGAAATGATCATGTAATAAAGAATCATTGAGTTTTCTATAATCTACACAAATCCTTATTCCCCCCTTTTTTCTTTTCCTAGAATACCATGGGGCCAATCCATTCAGATTTCTCTACTGGTTCTATGATGCCAGCTTCCAACATTCAATCAATTTCTGCTTTCACTTCCTGCTTATACACTGGGTTCATCCTGTAAGGTATCTGTCTGACAGTTCTAGCCTCTGGTTTGAGGGGTATCTTCATCTCACATAGCTCACCTGCTATGCCTTTCATCTCTGTAAAGGTTGCTGGAAACAGGTCTCTATATTCACACAATAACTCTGCTATCCTTTCTAGTGTCTGCTCATCCTAGTAGTCTCCAATGATTTCCATTTTAGGATTTTTGTTCGTGCCAATTTTGACTTTCTTGAATTTTATTGGTGCAACAAAGGCTTCTGACTCCATATATGGACCTTCCACCTCTCTCTCTCCTTCAATATCTGTGATCTGAATGTTGTGTGGATCATCTTAATCTAGTGCTTCATCTTCGACATGACAATATGAGAGTAACTCTTTGACTGTATATTTGTTCTATTGTTGATAGTATATTATGTTTTCGACCTCTAGTTCATCAAAAAATATCACTCCCCTTATCAACTTCAGAGCTGAATCAATGTTGGGGTTCTCATGCTTGAATGAGAAGGTTACTACAAAATTCTGCTATAATATTGTCCATTTTGTAGTGCCTTTGTGCATCTATTGGTCTATGTACCAGTTCCTTGGGATCTCTTCCAATGTATGAATGAAATGATGAGGCCATTTCTTTGGTTGTGTTATCCTCCATTGTGTTTTGCATTTCTCTAGGTGCTCAACTAGTGTTCCTCTCACATCATACTTTTGTACTGTAGTGTTCCCCTGTTATGTGCCAAATCTAATGTGTAGTATTCGTTTACACTAATACCAATCCTGGATTGTTTCTTTGTGCGCACCCCACCATCTCCCAGGTGTTTCCTTAAGTGCAATATCTAAGGCTAAGATCCTATGATTTTCCAAAACTTCCTCCTCATATTTTTTCAAGAATTCCTCTAAGTCGTTCAACCCATGAAAACTGGGAAATTCTCTTATCTTTGTACCAACTCAACTTACTGTGTAGTCTATTATTGCGCACCTCCTTATGGAGACTTCATGTAGTCATTGTTGCCAATTATCCAACCTTGTGTCTAAGTCTGAAGCACACAGTGTAATTATGCTCTAGCTAAGTACGCTATATGTAGTTGGGTTGACATAATCTTCTTCTTGCGCAATGGTTCTTTATAACTGGTTTATTTTTTCTAGATCCAAACAAGTTGCCTCTAAAAAAATTTCTCCTTCTTAAGGATCCAATGGTGAAATAACTCTATATTCTCCTGATTCAAAAGTCATTTTCCTTTTCTTTAGGTTGATCACAACCTGGTTATCAAATTTCCAATCCAATCCAAGTAATGTTGGGTAAGGTGTTGTGCCATGTACTATCTCTATCACTTCAAAATATGCCACAGTGTGCAATCCATCCAAATCTATTGTCACACCTTTAAGCCTTCCACTTGGTAACACTCTGCGTTGATTTGCTAGTTTCAACTACACAAGTGAATATCCTAATGTGGGTTCCCCCATACATTTCCATGTCTTCTTGGGAAAGACGTTTAATTCAGAGCCTAAATCCAGTATGATATCTCCCATGTTGAAGTCCCCAATGTTGATATTTAGCCTAGATTCTCTTATTTTCCTTCTTCTTGTATGGAGATGATTGATTGTTTTCTGCTCTAACTTCCCTTCTACCTCTGTGTTACATCTTTCTAGCAGATTCTATAAGACTTTAACAAATGATGGATCATTCAATAACTTAACACATGATTGCAGAGAAGTATTTATGGTACTTACTTACTCTAAAGGTTTTCCTTTATTGGTATGGTCCATTGAATATGGCATCTCATACAATGGTGGGTCCCAAGTTTGTTGTGAAACTAATATAGACACAATTTTCTTCTTGAGAAGCTCATGTCCGCCCTCCTTAAATGTTTCCTTTTCTTTCTGCGCATCAAACTGCTTATGTGGCTCAGTATTCTTCTTGACCCATTGGTGTTGAGATGGATCTTGTTTTGTTGCATCAACTCCTATCTTGGATCCTCCTTGAGTGACTATATTGATGTTTTTCCCATCATCCCTGTATTCTGTATAAATCCACTTGACATTCTGGTTGTTCTGGTTCCTTTTCTCCTGAATCTTTCCCAATAGTGTTGGAAATTTTCTGTGTCATGGTCTTCTGCACGAAAATACATACATGTCACAGGTGGAATTGGAAAATCCATTGCATAATGTCTTGGTTGTTGGAAATGATGGCATACTATTAGCCCTCTCCCTCACCCAAATCCTCCTCTTCTTCGTCCTCCACCTCTGTATCCACCTCGATCTCCTCGTTGTGCATTGTATTAGGGTATCTAATTATACTACGTGGGGTTCTATTGTCACTATGCATTGTTGTACTACAGTTGCGTTGGGTTGAATGGTGGTGGCACCTGGTTGAAATGATGTGCAACTTTCCCTATCATAATTTTTTCTTGCACCCTGTAAGTGTATGAATTTATTTCTCTCATTAGTTCCAGTGTTCTACAATCCTTATCATCCTGGCCTACTGATTTGCAAAAATCACAATATGAACTTTTTGGTACTGTCTTATACTTTTGCATCATTGGAAAATGATATGGATCATGCCCATCTATCTTACAAATATCGCACCATGGTCCTCCTATTGGCAAGGGGTTATGTGCCCCTACTTCCAAGTAATGCGCAAAAGTTGGACATTCATTCTTATGATGTCCTTTTGTCTTGCATAGCGTACACCAATCAACTTCTCTTTTCTCTTTTCCCTTATTCTGGTTCAGTTGAAATGTCATATTCTTCAAATCCTCCTTCAACTCCTCTATTGTTGAATATGTCTGATGATACTGGTTTTCTTCCAGTTGCGGGGCTTCTTCCAGGGCCTCTGCCTGGTTTTGGAACTTCTGTTGTCTCAATGGATACTTCAAGTGTTGTAACATTGAGTTCACAAATAATTGTCTATGTTTCATGTCAGTAATTGAATACTTCAACTTACCTTTTAGATGTTTTAACCTCTAATCGATATCCCAAACAGAACAACCTAGTTTATGCTTGATTTCAATCATTTCATGCATGTACTGGTCTTATGAGCTTGGCTTATGAAACTTATTTACCAATAGTTTTTTTCACTTCTATGATAGTCTTTGGTACTCCTGGTGGACTGTTTACATCCAGGCTCATGTACCAGTCCAACTCATTGTCTCTTAGTGTGATAGCTAATTGTGCGAGCTTTGTATACTCATCTGTGATCTACTTTACTTCCCAAATCTTCTCATAAATGAATAAATTCTTTTTCAGGGTCCTCTAACGCCTCTCTCCAAAATTATAGTAATCTAATCGTGGGATATTGTCTTTCCATTTTGAACTGTGTTGAACTACTGCCTTCGTGTGGTGTAGAAAATTGACTACTACTTCCTGAAATTTCTTCCCCAATTGATTGTCCTTGATAAGACCCCTGTCATGTTGCTCATCTTCCAATAAAATTTAGTTTTCTAAACGTTCATGTTCTTTCACATGTATTAGTCGCACATGGGGTTGTAGGTTCCACACTGACGATGATCTAGACTGGAGTTCTTCCTTCCATTCCCGACCTTGGACCTCTTGTTTTCCTTCCATATGTTGCGTGCAGGATTTCCTCAATCTTATCCATAGCTCAAAGATCCTCTACCTTTTTGGCATCACTCGCCAAGCCCTCTCTATTGGCTATGGCCCTATTCTTGTTATTCATCTTATATTGGTAAGGTCTTCCCATGCACGTATTTTCATATTTTTCCATTATTTTCTTTATCTGGTCCTCTTCTATCATGATTGGGTCCATGGCCTCCTTCTACTTCCCTTCATCCATCTCCTTGTCCATATCTCCACCTCCTGTCAGTGCTTCTCCTCTTCCCCCATGCACACAAGGAAGTTTAGTTGTCTGATACCATGGTCATCACACCCTTTTCATACAATAAATTCTTGATTGAAGTATACAATGATCTAATGTGCCTACCGTTGGGTCCCTTCAGAAAATCCTGCTCTGCAGCGGTGTAGGAATTCACGGTATCTACTATAAATTTGGTGATAAACCTTGCAACAATATTGTCTAACCAGAAATCTACTACGTGCGTGAATTTTTTATTTACTTGTTGTAACTGTGCGATCTCCATAGGATGCCACTCTAGCTGTCTGATTCGATTTATAGGATGGTTTTCCTTCAACCTCAATAACCACTCCTGCAATAGATGTGGGAAATCACAAAAAAATGCCTCATGCAATTCGCTAAACACGTATTACTCGAGATACCAGAAAACTAGAGTACCGGAAGTACCAGAAGTACCAGAGTACCAAGAGTACCAGAAAACCAAAAGCACCAGTCCAGAAATCCGCAGATCAGATTTGAGGGGGTAAAAGTTGGATTTTCAAAATTCTGACTGCACCAGCTAACTCGCCTCAACCCAGCGCATCTATCCCCTGGATCAGAATTTCAAAATTCGAAGTTTGAAAAATTAGGGTTTCCTCATAAAACCCTAAGTTGTAGTTGCATTTGTAGTCTCAGAACCAGTTACAGTTGCAGTACCTATTGCAGTTGCAGCCGTAGAACCAGTTGTAATCACTCTTGAAGTTTTTGGTAATGATTACCGTTGCTACCAGATGGAGCCACTACCTGCAAATGCTATTAGAGGTATGTACTTACATATGTTTAATGGTTAAACCCTAAAGAGTATTTGCAAGAGAAGAGATCTTTTTCCATAGATCCAGAAGGATCTCAAGATCCAACACATTCAGAGGAATGATGCAACCTAGGTTTGATTATTCTAATATGCATCTATTTGTTATGAAATTATCTTGATCAGTGTTGCAT
>JZKD02S1675001.1:95401-139039 GCA_000966675.3 Picea glauca
AAAATTTGCAAAGAAGAAATTAATTCCTAACTTGTGAAAGAACAAAAGATATTAAATAAATAATAAATGAAAAGATTAATTAGCGCATTTACCTTTTTGGTTTTAAAAAAAGAAGAGAATAATAAAAATAGGGAAACTAAGTAATAAAGGAAACATAATAAAGGAAAGAAGGGGACATAGGGTAAAAAGCAAAGTCAACATAGTAAGGACTCTGCAATTAAGAACTTCCTAAAATGAACTAAATTTAGCAACTTCATTTTAGGGAAATTTACTAAAAGCATGTAAGGGGATCTAGGAACACCTAGGATTAAATTTAGGAGTGATTCTAGGTGGGTGAGGGAAATGAGTAATTTAATAAATTAAAGAAAATAATTACTTGAGGAAAGAGGGGGATGGACGACACTTGTGCGAAGGAGAATAATTAGAATTTTTTTATTAAAACTTAATTAAAATGTGATTTAGGAAAGTTGGTGGGTCTCAAAACTCTATAAAAGAAAAAGGAGATGAGGAAGAAAGGGATTGGTTGTTAGCATAACGTTACGCTGTCGGAATTGTGACTTGACTGATTGCTTGTAAGGAGTTGGGATTTTCTCAGCTCGAATAGGAGTGGTAGCTCGGCCTTGCGAGGTGAGTTGGGAAGCTAGACTTACCTTCTGTATTTGTGTGGCCCCTTTGCGGCTCGGGGGCCTAAGGGGGAAGCAAAGTACCCCTAGTGATTGGTTGGGAGGTACCGGTGAGGTCTCTACGGTCGGCGAGCAGGAGCAGCACGGAGCGCGGGACATCATCCGAAGCGGGCGAAAGGAAACAGTATGATTTTATTTATGGTAGAGTAGAAGGCATTTGGATATATGGTTAGATTTGCATGTGTTTTAAATGGGTAAACTGATTTTTAGTTCAAGATTGAATTTTTATAGCTTGCCTGAATGATTGTTGATGGGTTTCTGTGACCTTCCTTGGATCTGTGCAATGTCCTGTTGTGCCTTGCGTTTTGTTGTCTGTGTTTTTGCTTGAAGGAGATAAACTCATCTCTGCATTTATTTCTGTTGTATATCTCTGCGATTATGGAGGGTACCCACACGAAGTTCGACCACTTAATCCTACGTTTGCCTACCGTTTCCTAATTTTATGACTGTGTTGGTATCATTTTTGGCATCTTTTTATTACAGTACGTTTTAATACCGCACGTTTTATTTCAGTGGGCGTTTATGACTGTGTTGGTATCATTTTGGGCATCTTTTTATTACAGTGTGTTTTAATACCGAGTGTTTTTATTTCAGTGGGCGTTTATGACTGTGTTGGTATCTCTGTGGGCATCTATGTATTATAGTGCGTTTTTATTTTCAGTGGGAGTTTTCTTTTTATTTAATAGGGGTGTTTTACATCATTGTGGGCATAATATACATTACATAGGCATTTTTACAATTCAGTGGGCGTTTTAACTCTGAATGGGGGAGTTTATATCCCTGTGGCTGTATTATAAATTACAGGGCGTTAATTATCACAGTGGACGTTTTTTTTATTGCCGTGGGCGTATTTACTTCACTGTGGGCATTTTTACTATTCCGTGGGCATTTTTGCTTTTTGTTGTTGGCGTATGTACCTTACTATGGGCGTTAATTAACACAGTGGGCGTTTTTCCCATTTTCGTGGGCATATTTACTTCACTATGGGTGTTTTTACTATTCCGTGGGCATTTTTGTTTTTTTGTTGTGGGCGTATGTACCTTACTGTGGGCGTTTTTCCCATTATCGTGGGCGTATTTACTTCACTGTGGGCATTTTTACTATTCCGTGGGCATTTTTGCTTTTTACTGTGGGCGTATGTACCTTACTGTGGGCATTAATTAACACAGTGGGCATTTTTCTCATTGTTGTGGGCGTATTTACATCCCTGTGAGCGTTTCTACATTGCCGAATGCTGGGTGTGTCTTCTTACTGGTTGGCAGCGGTGGTACCTTGGTAGTTGAGTCATATACTAATTGATTTTAATTTATGGTGGCTAGTAATGAAAGACAGCAAGGAGTCTTGTATTTTTTTTATTACTCACAGTCTTCAGGTTTATATATTTTGTGGTTGCCGATTCCCATTCTTAAATAGGCAAATTGGACTGGCCGCTAATCCTCCCGCGTCTATTGCTTCAGAACTGTTATTGTAGGGAAATTAACTTTAATGTTACTTTATTGATTTCTACATTTAGATCATTTAGTTAATGTTTATTTACCTTAGTACCGACAATAAAAGAGGTTGAAGTTGCGTTAATTTTGTAGTTGTGTACATCGCGTTGTCGAGACAATTATTGGTTCAGAATCATTGTCTATTGAATTATAAGTTTAGATCATTGAATAAATGTGAATGTAAATTTTACATCATTGCGTCATATGATTTTAGGACATTGCGTTAATTATTGCATTATGTTTGTAAATTACCTCGTTATTGGAAGGGTAACGCCATAGTAATTATTGTTTCGGAAATATGTAAGAGTAATGTTTTTCCAATATATTATAGTGTGTAACTTTAGTGTAGATAACATATAATAGAAATGTCATTGTTATTCTATTTGTAATGTTATTGTAATGTAAGGTCAGTACAATTTTCGTTGAAACATGTAAATGAGATGTCCTTGCAATTTGGATGGAGGCTAGGATTGCCTTTGATAACACCTGAAATGTAAGAGCATTGTTATGTTATTTTGTTATAGTAGTAAAAAGATAATGATATGGTTAATTTATTGTAAGGACATTCAAATTTTATTAATGCTGACAACACATAAATGGTAAGGTCTTTAAATGTTGAATTAGAGGGTGACCTCGATGACCTTTTTGATCTAAAAGTTGCGCAATCTCTTGTTCTTAAGACTAGTGCAGATTGTACCTAGATGATATTTTCACTTAGACGTGTTAAGTGAGCTCGTTCTAGACGATTAACTTAGACGGCATTTATGACTAGCTTGTCTCGACGGATAATCGGGATGGTGGCGAAGTCGTTGCTCATGTTTTATGATAAGGGTGTGGTTGTTCTTTTAATTAATGTGGTTTTGGGTTGTGACTTGTGTTGTGCTTGGTTTGCTTGTGTCGAGCGGGATGTATACACCTCCACGTTCCTCAGAACAGTCACCAGCCTTGAGACCTTAAATGGTTAAAATCGAGGGGAACCTGGACTTGAGCATTGATTATGTGTCTTGGAGGTCCTAACCATTGCAGGGTAGGACGGGCGGGTAGTCTGTCTTACTTATTGTCATCTGATCGTCGTTAAATGCATGATGTTACTGTGGTATGTCGTATGTCGCCTTGTGGTGTTCGTCTTGCTTGCGTCTTGTTCGTCGTCGGGTTACTAGTTTCTGCCTGAGCAGTCAGCCAGGAGCCTATATGACCTTCTCTCTCTCCGGAGCAGAGGACTAAGATTAAACGCCCTTCTTTCCTGTGCAGAAATAGTAAAATCTACTATTATGGATTCTTCCTTATGTCTATGGTCGTTTAATGCTTGCAATTACTTGTTGTGCGCCTTATGTCTTCTTGTTGTGATCATCGTGGTTGTACCTTGTTATTCGTTGGGTGTCAACGTAGAGTCAAGTGTGTCGGTTTCCTTTTTACACGCACGCACACACCTTAAACAAAAAAAACAAAAAAATTGCACCTGTTATCAGAGTGGTTGTCGTAAAGAGGAGGAGTGTTACATGCATAAATTCTAACTATCATTTAATCACACAAGGGTTAGTGGATTAATCTTAAGTTGTTTCCTATTTAGTTAGAAAGACATGGCATATTAACTATTCTTCATAAGCAACCTGCAACAAGAAATTGAAACAATTAATCTATAAACAGTAATTACACAGTTAGTAAGAAAGATAAAAACTCTTGTACATGAAATAAAAGAAATGATAATTACATAAATCAAATACACAAACTAGCTAACTAAATGTTCACCTAGACTGTTGGTGTCCCCCCCAATAGATCATGGCTAGTCCTCAAAGATGAATCACGAGCTCAACAACACGAATTCAACATTAAAATAAGAAATGCAGTTTTACACAGTCTTAGCAAAATGTATCTGAAAATAGAAAAACAGAGTTGAATTGTCTTTTTCTCTCTAACACTAATTGTTTGACCACTGAGGTGGTATTTATAGATTTACAAGCTGAGAGGTAGACCACTGGAAGGGTCAACCTTCTCTAAAAATAGCAAATCGCATTCAATGCATCATAACTGTTGGTGGCTTCTAGAAACAAGGCGAGAAAATAATCATCCAACATAACAACCTAAATTGAGTTGTTAGAAGCTCATAACTGGAGGCCACGAGCACGAATAAAACCCATGTCGTTGATTTTCCCATCATTGATCGCCGATATAACAACCGCCAACTCGCCCACGGTTTTAGTGCAGGATGGAGTGTCGGATGAAGTGTTAGGTGGAGTACCAGACTGAGTTCCAGATGGAGTACCAGACGGAGTGTTGGATGCAAAAATGAGCTGCGATTTTTCCCTATGACATACAGAACACGAATTAGTTTCCTGAAATCATTAAAACATGTTGAATTACACTCAAAACCATCATAAAACATTAATCATGCATCCCTGGTATGAATCATGGCGATTTAACACAAAAAATCTTCAAAACTCTTCAAAAAAGGAAAATACATATACACATTTGGTAAAAAAGGATCCAATCAACATCATTATATTACCCCCACACCTAATATTTTGCAGATCCCATTGCAAACAAAAATAAATCACCCAACATGACTAGACTTGCGAAGGAGGGGGTGGATTAGCTTTAAAAGATTCTCCCTCTTGCCCGAGGGATTTTGTCTTGGGCCTTTTGAGATGTTTCAATTGCATCTAGGGACTATTATTGGTGGCATTCATATCATCAACCAAACGTTGTAGAGAATTCATCTTGGCTTGTAGGACAACGTTATCATGGCATAAATGACGACTCAGTGTTTCATGCTCTCTAAGTTTGAACTGGAGGGTTTGGAGTTTTTGGAGGCTGTTGATGACATGTGAGGAAGACTTGAGATTTATATTATACCCTTTATCCTTTAAACCATGCAAAACAACAATTTTACCTCTGCAAAATTAGTTCCAAAAGTGACTTCCTAGAAGCGCAACAATTATGTCCTGGTGAACTTGTGAAAAATAGGTATCAAAGTGACACTTGCAACTACAAGACAGTAACTCTTGTGTAAAAACTGAGAGAGGTTTTTGTTTTTGAATATGTCCTTGATAAAAACCTCTCTTGGTTTTCAACACTTCACTTCCAGTTGTTAGGAAAACACGACAAAAAAACATGACTAAAATAGGAAAAACAGTGTTTTATTTTCTGAAAGTATAGGCCTCCAAGAGAATTGAATATATCCCAAACCATAACGTATATTCAAAAACTGAGAGAGGTTATTGTTTTTGGGTATTTTATGAACCGAAACCTCCTCCAAGTTTGAAAAATAATTTCCCATTTGTTCATAATCCAAGCTTGAAGTTGGTTACTCAAAAATTACAGATGCCCAACGTGCTCTCAGCAGAAACGCAGTGTGGTCTTTGAGAGGGTTTTTGGAGGCCTTCCCAGATGATTCGTGGGATAAAATTAGTATGTTTGGAAATTTTGTGATGTCTTCTACACAATGGAACCATCAAGCACTACAAATTATTTCTCCAAACCTCTGAAAAACTGACTTGAAGTCAAGTTGTCCAAATGTGCAGGAACCCTCCTATAGCGACCGTATTTGGGGAATTTATCTCAAATAATAACACCTATGCATAAAATGAAGGATTTTTTTGTTTCTTGGTCTATTATTGACAAAAACCTCTTTCACTTTTTTCAAATTCATCTTCCTTAATTCAGAAACCAATTTTGAAGTAGAACTTTGACCAAGACAATCATTTGAAAATTTATGACAAGGAATGATGACATGACCATGATGAAAATTTATGACCTTGGATGAGTGGAGGGAGTAGTAATGACACATAGACACACCAATGACCATTTTACAACCAAGAGATGTCAAATTTTATTTAATAATTTTATTTTGAAAATATAACAATTTGACCTAATAACCCTATCAATCACATGAAAGAGTAAATTTGATCACCGGTGACTGGCAGAACTGACAGATACCAAAAAAAGGCTTGTTTTGTACTGGTAGGCATGGTGAACAGGAGAATTTTTATTTCCTTTCATCGATCTGTAACAATTCAAACAATCATTCGTCTTTTCATAAGCTTGTAATACATATGGCAGTAAGTATTTAGCAGTTGTTATCGCTCTGTATTTGCCACAAAGAGTAGTTAAGTATACTAAGTCTTCTATACAATAAACATAAAAAATGCACAACAATATTATAACACACACAATGATGTCAGCAATATATAATTTAGCATACCAATACAAACAACTGCTGATATAATATCCCAAGACATTGTAAAAACATTGTATGACAAAATTTTGACAGAAATCTTACTTCCTCTTCTCATGGGTTTGCTATACAAATGGGCAGTGCTTAGCATTTTTTAGCTCGGGAAACTCCCCCCAGACAGAGGATATGGCACGTCCTCGTGCCATGAATTATCAATAGGCTTCTTGGTCTTTATTGTTTTTATAGGGGGGTTATCAATAAGCTTCTTGGTCTTCTTGCCTGATGAGGCTGCAGGGGTATCAACAAGTTTCTTGGAATTTTGGTCAGGTAAAGGAATAGATTGAGAATGAGGGTTTGGGTGGAGTAACAGTCCCTAGATCAAGATTCTTCTTGCTAGTCTTGATTGTAATATGAGGGTTTGCAAATTGGTAAATGAACTCATCCCACATTTTCCCTTGTTTTTCCAACTTGGCTAAGACAAGTAGGTTGATAAGTTCGTGGTGAAATAGGTTGTTATGGGGATTGGTTACATTCTTCCTCACTTCAGAATACATCCTCTCAAGACTCTTTAAGAAGTAAAAGGGAAAATTCAATGGCTTATTGAACTAAAAGTGAGCTAATAATCGAAAGTGACAGGCTTTATAGACAGAATATCTACCTTCACATGTAATCAATCTGGTGATGAATATGAGAGGGTTGAAAGCTAATCTTTTGTCCACTCCTTGGAGTATCCCTTAGCTCTAGAGATGTTCTGAAATTCGGTTTTGAAAACCTTCTTATAGCTTGCTCTTGGCAACTGGTGGTGTTTAAACCAACGGTCTCCAACTCTTGGGAGCTTTGTGGCTAAGGCAATTGATTCCTCAGAGACCACGAACACAGTGAATAGGAGCAGAGGCAAGCTAAGAGTGTTCCATTATTATTATTTTTGCCATCGTGCTCACACAATCCATTCCTCTATCTCGCATTCAATAAGGCATGTAATCATAACTCTGTAATGAACAGTTTGTAATGAAAATAAACCAGTTAAGTGGTATGTTAAGGAAATGTACAACAGTTTATAACACACAGGGAATTAACATTTCAAAAAAAAAAAATTGTTGATATAATAGCATGTATTAGGAAAACAACACACATAAATTTTTACAAAGATTTACTTCTTCTAGGCAATGTTATCATTTGTCAACTCATGAACCCCTCCCCCACACCTAAGTATTGTGACACCTCACAATAAAAAATATATGAAACCAATCAGTTCTCCCAATAGCTGAAGATTTACAGCTTGTTAAGTGTAGAGATAAATTTCACAGATCGTTCTGTTGAGATGGTTAAAAGATGGCCCCACCTATAGGATAAGAGATCCTATATATAGATAAGAAGAGTTAGGCAAGAGAGTTTCAAGATAGTCTCAGAGATAGTTCCCAATGGAAAGTTTATGGAGTTCATTAACCTTAGCTTAACCATACATACTTCATGTCAACTTTGTCTACAAGTAATGTCATACATCAGGACAAGTTTAAATTTATTATTTTATTTTTTTTCAGATTATCATCCTCGCTAGGTAGAATGCCCCGCTGCCAACAAGCATGTTCAGTACTCCGGCGGGTTTACCTAGTCATACCACATGCCAGTACATGTTGCCAGTAGACCTGTTCAGTATCCCGATGGGTTAGCCTCTTACACCCTCAGAGACTGACCCTCCATCTTTTAAGATTTTAGTATAAGATTTCTTTATGCAAGGAGATGGGAGGACAACTCTGAAAACAACTTCTTCTTCTTTTTATTTTTTTTTAATTGGGATGGTATTTATGTTAGAGGGTGACATTTTTTATATTCCTTATTGATTGTCCTAATGTAAGGGGTACTTAAGCAGACGTGGCCTATCTAAAGATATGATATAATCAAGTTATTTAGTGTGTAGTGGATGGTACCATTGAGAAAGAACAGAAAGGTATCTCTAGGCTCAACTCACTTTCTTCTTTTGTAAGTTATTGTGATGTTTCCATGACTAACCGCTAATCAGACCTCCTTGTTACTCTTTAATAAAGATACTTTACTCACTTACTCAGGTTTCTTGGGAAAACTGTACGAGTGACCTCTAAGCTTGATGGTTAGGGTATCACTTCCTTATATAGAGGTGAAGGTTCAAGAGTAACTTCTTTTTAAGATGCCTTGGGAAAAAGAAGATGAAAGCCTTTGCAAAAATATGGCTAATTACATCAAGTCATTATTCATTTGATGCTTAGCAGACAACAAGGTTCAAATATAGCAACGTTTTGAAGAAAAAACCTTCTTTTATATTTCCTTGAAACTGTCTACTCCTAGTGAAATAAATACCTACAGAAATCTCTAGAATTGTTTGTCAAAAATCACACTCTAAAATATTAAAGACTAATGAGATCAAGTTACTAGAACATGTATCTCATAGTTTTTTTATTAAAAGAAAATGTAAAATGAGGTTGCATTAGACTTTAAGCTAAATTAACAACACAACTTTTATTTATTATCCTACCCTACCTAAAAAGAAAGGAAAATATTTATTCAAGTGTAAGAAATTTTCCAATGTAACCATGTGCGAAGCAAGATAAGAAACATACTTATATCCACATATAAAAAAGTTACCGCAATGATTACCTGGATATGAAGAACCAACCAACCTACTTGTTTTGGCATCAGAAAGTGTTGAAGAAGAGAATAGTATTGTGGCCTGATGACCTCTTGAAACCAGATTTCAATGTAATCTTGATGTTCATCAATAGTAATTTATATGCTCTCCTTCATCATGCTATGCAGATCCTCTTCTTTTGGATGATTGATTTCTGAAGTACATAAAGGATCTGCTGAGATGGATGTTGAGAACTCCTCAATCTCAGATCTTAATGATTGCTCTCCATTGGATGTAGTCCATAATTTTTCAGCTTCCTTCTTATTTTGGCAAGAAAAATATTTTTTTAGCTCATAGGACCTTAATTCTTCTAATATTTTCAGAGAGGTAGACAAGTTCTTGACTATTGTCAAGATGTGTTCTTCCTGAAAAGAAGAGATCTCGATTGTTGCTAGGATTTGAGAGAGTTCTTCCAAACTAATGGTCACCTTCAAATTCATTCTCCTGGTGGTGGTAAGGAAACAAAGGTTGTGTTGTTTGGTTCTGCAGAGGGCTCGAGTGGTCTTGCCTCATGTCCCACTATTACTGATGCTTCAACTTTTATTCTATAGTGCTCCATGTTTTAGTCTCTTCGTAGACTAATTTAGATCTTTGGGTTGAACTAGCTCCTATTGTTCGATATCGATCTACGGAGTTTATGAGTGGAATGTTCCTTCCCCCAAAAAGGTCGGAAGGACCCTTGGTTGAAAGGTCTGATTTAGATTTAATGTATCTACCTTTTGGGTCTCTAGGTTTTTTCATGAAAGAAAACAAAAAGAAAAAGAAAAATTACCATTGGGTTTGGGGGAACCTGCTATAGCAGATGTGTTGGTTCTTACCTCTCGTCTTAAAGTTCCCCCGCCACCAAACTAATGCTAAGGTTTATAAATGATCTATTTCCTAACTATTTCCTACCTTGAGACAACTCCCCGACAACGGCACCAAAAATGATGGGTGTTCTATATGCACGAAAACACTCAATTAAATTGTCAACCCGGGGTAAGTAAACTTAGAGTTGTAGCACTATATGTGACAAGGCAGAAAGGCTAGAGGTAGTATAGTCTAATTAAGGAGATGGGCTATCTAAGGGCTAATCTATTCAATCAAAGACTATTAATGATCAAACCCCATTAAGAATTTTAAACTATTTACCCTAAGTAACTTTTGAACAAAGGATCAATGGATAGTCCTAAGAAAGCAAATAAAAACCCTACTTAAAGCAAACTAACTTAATCATGACAATAAGAGAAAGAAAACTATCTATTCAATCTACCTAATAAGCAATAACAACAACAGACTACTTTAATTAACCGACTCAAATTCAATAAGCAACTATCCTATTAAAGCAAGTAAATAAACAAGCAACTACCTTATCAAAGCAAATAAACAAGCAAGCAATTACCCTATTAAAGCAAGTAAACAAGCAACCAACCAACTAACTAACCTATGGTAACTTCTACAACAAATAAACTAATCAAGATTACTCAATAATCAACTAATCAAACTAGTAAGCAAGTGAACTCTATTCTTAAATTAAACTTCATAACTACTTCTAATTTACGAAAGGAAATCTTAATCTACTAAATTCAAAGCATCGTGACAATAAAAGTAATCAACAACTACTCTTTAATCTACGATAAGAAAACTATTCTTTAATCTACCAAAGCAAGAAGACTATTCTCTAATCTACAAAAGCAAGGAAACTATTCTCTAATCTATAAAATCAAGAAAACTACTATTCTATTTAATTCAATTGCATTCTATGCTAATGTAAGAAAATTCATACTACTTAGAGATTCATAACTGAAAACTAAACTCAATAATCAAATTTCGAATGAAAATTGCAATCTAGATCTAAAATGGAAATTGCATAAAGTAAACTAAACTGATCCTATTTTAACTATTTAAATTGCAAATGGAAATACTCATAAAAACATGACTCAAATCCTATTTCTATTTCAGCATATGACAAGACAATTAATAAGCAAACTAAATAGAAAATTAGATAAGCAAACTAAATAGCAACTAAATAAGCAAACTATGAATCAAAACTAAAATTAACATTTATCCATCCATCGAAACTTTGCCAAAGAAACTAGTAACTCAATTACTCTGTTTTAACTTTGTTTTAACTTCTAATTATCATATTTCAGCATGCATAAATTCTAACTATCATCTAATCACACAAGGGTTAGTGGATTAAGCTTAAGTTGTTTCCTATTTAGTTAGAAAGACATGGCATATTAACTATTCTTCATAAGCAACCTACAACAAGAAACTGAAACAATTAAACTATAAACAATAATTACAAAGTAAGTAAGAAAGATAAAAACACATGTACACGAAATAAAAGAAATGATAATTACATAAATCAAATAAACAAACTAGCTAACTAAATATTCACCCAGATTGTTGGTGGGCCCACCAACGGATCATGGCTACTCCTCAAAGATGAATCACGAGCTCAACAACACGAATTCAACATTAAAATAAGAAATGTAGTTTTACACAGTCTTAGCAAAATGTATCTAAAAATAGAAAAACAGAGTTGAACTGTCTTTTTCTCTCTAACATTATTTGTCTAACCACTGAGGTGGTATCTATAGATTTACAAGCTAAGAGGTCGACCACTGGAAGGGGCGACCTTCTCTAAAAACATCAAATCACATTCAATGCATCATAATTGTCAGCGGCTTCTAGAAAAAAGGTGAGCCAATAATCGCCCAGCATAACAACCCAAATTGAGTTGTCAGAAGCTCAATAGCTGGAGGCCACGAGCATGAAGAAAACCCATGTCGCCAATTTTCCCATCATTGGTAGCCGATATAACAACCGCCAACTCGCCCATGGTTTTAGTGCAGGATGGAGTGTTGGACGGAGTGTCGGATGGAGTACCGGACTGAGTGGCGAATGGAGTATCGAATGGAGTTTCGGATGCAAAAACGAGCTACGATTTTTACCTATGACATACAGAACGCGAATTAGTTTCCTGAAATCATTAAAACATGTTGAATTACACTCAAAACCATCATAAAACATGAATCATGCATTCCTGGTATGAATCATGGCGATTTAACACAAAACAAATTCAAGACAGAAAAATACATATACACATTTGGCCAAAAAGGATCCAATCAACATCATTATATTAAGAATGAGAAATGAAGCTCAGCATAAATTCAAGTACGATTTGTGAGGGACTCCCGGTCCTATGAAAAAAATATTTGCATGGGCACCAAATGCAGTAGGGGATCTAACTAGGGAACCCATGTTCGGTAAGTCTCTACCACTTGATAATGACACAACTTTATAGTGGATGGAAGGTTATGTGTCGAAACAAATGGGTTCGTACCTAGGGCATAAAGAGTGATAGTTATAGGATAATGCGAAAATGCATAATGGAGTGGATACCTATCATATATGATGGGTAATAAAAATACCTACCTATGGTGACGAACGACCAACATAATGTTGAAATCTGCAAGAATCCCAGGTTAAAACTGCAAAAACCAACTCGATCCACCTTTGTATTAGTCCATTAGGTGAAAAAATGGCTTAAAACTATAGAAAGTGGGTAAAAATAATTTTTAAATAGTAACAAAATCCAAAATTACTATACCATTTTGATTTTTTACCCAACTAGTGCAAATTGGACCAAAATACCTCCGAGATTCAAATGGTGATTGCGGGAGCATCGGGCAACGAAATCACAAACCGTCTGGATCAGATAATTCTTGTTCTCTTCCTCTTCAATTTCAGTGGATTAAATTTTTGAATTATGTTCTAAATTTTTAGTTATTGAGGGTGCAAAGTGTAGATTTAAGTGTACGCGGGTTGTCTTCAATCAGGTTGCATATACGACGAGGTATATGCCCCTATGTAAACTACAGGGTGCGTATATCAAGCCATACACATGACTGTATGTAAAGTAGGTCGCGTACATGCACACAAACTATAGTTTTGAAGGGTTCTAACTCAAATTTTTATTCGTCTTTGACAAGATGGTTCTTGAATGAAGAGAGAGAGAGAGAGAGAGAGAGAGAGAGAGAGAGAGAGAGAGAGAGAGAGAGGAGGTCGATGCTGTTGTAGATTGAGATACGGAGGCCCAAATGGCCTTAAAGCGACGTGGCTTGTATAAATTATGGGCGCTCAAAGGAATGAGAGCCCAGGTGAGGTTGCTCAAGATGCTAGTGGGTTACTGGGACCCAGAGAGTGAGAGCTTCAATATTGATGGGAAACCATTGAGAATTGAAGCAGAGAACATTTACTTTATGACTGGTCTATCGCACCAGGGAGAGGTTGTAAACCTCAAATCACGAGGGGCAGGGAGCGGGATGAAGAGAGAAGAATATATCGACGCCCATTGTGTAGCAGGGACTCCTAAGGTAGGGATTCAAGTCCCTATCAGGGAAATAAACAATCTCAGTTTGAAGTTTATTGTCCTAGTATTGATCAGAATCACAGGTTTGGCCTCATTGCACCAGGCATCGAGGTCGCTCATGTTCTATGCAGTGTAGTGTACGAGACCCATAGTGTATGATTGGTGTACCTCACTACTGGAGAATATGAAGAGACAGTTGACAGAGTGCAAATAGGGGAGTAAAAGAAATTTTGGGTTTGCCTCTATCCTATGCAGTTTCTTTTTCGAGTGGGTTCCAGGTTTGGGACCTAGAGCCGATATTCTTCCGAGAGGACCTCACGATCCAACCATGGTATGGTGGATTGATCCAAATTATTTTCGGCACGAAATGAGAGAGAAGATATAATAAATAAATGCAAATATATATCGTGGATATCCAATAATATAACAGAAATGTATCAGAGATGCAACCATAAACATAGAGATACAGTAATACATGATTTCTATTAATGAAAGAAATGTACACAGACTATAAAAATACATAGTGAAAGACTCGCTAGAATAGTGACATCTTATCTCTGAGAAGAGATGTGACAGCTACTCACATTCACAAGAAGATGATTTTACAATGAGGCTCCAAAGGCCCTTTTTATCATAAATAAAATCCAGAACCCTAACCCCAGAAGATGAAAAGCCAACAGTTTTGTGGAGCCCGTTTTGGGTAGTTTGGTGTATCAACTTCCCTGAGGCGTAACTTTGGAATACGATATTTGTTTGGGGTGCACGATATCTCATTGGAAAGGTATTATCGAGGAGATTCATTTAGGGGGCTCAATCAAAGCCTTCAACTATATTTGAGAAGCTCGATCCCAAAAATCCTTCATTTAGGCCCTCAAAATGGTCCCGGAAGTTAAAAACTGCTAAAAATAGTAAATTACCAAAATTGCCAGAAACCTATTTTGAGCTAGTTGGAAAAGATGGGTAGACACAGATATCCACCTAGATCAATCCTCCCTCCTTAGGAAGCAATGGTCTCCATTGCATTGAGTGCTCGGGGGAGAGGTAAATGCATTTGTTGAATCTACATCTTGATGAGTTGTTTGCCTTGTTGGAGAAGTTGCGTTGCTTAGCGTGTTAAAGGTTGTCACGAACATGTGGCTGGAAGGGTTCGACCTTTTTAACCAGTATGGCTACATGAGATTATTGTGTGTAGAAGGAGTCTTTTCACTTTGTTGTAATCTTTTCGACCTGTTTATGTTGGATAGAAGGTGCTTGGGCCGAGGCTGTAGTGGTTGCAGTATCCTTCTGTTCACCTTTTGAACAGATTGTGAAGAAGTTCAATTTTGTAGTATGAGATACTACCTTGCGGCACTATTTAGGTGGAATACTAGTCAGAACTACCTCTATTATTCTTTAGAGATGACCCCCCAAAGTAACAATGACACTACGGGGTCGAGACTCATAAACAACATGGCGCTTCCACATATATGGTTGTCCCGGGAGAACATCACAGACATCTAGTGGGGCAACATCACATAATACCTCATCCTTGAAGGGTTGGATTATGTATGAAAATCGACACGGTTGGATGACACGAAGATTGCATCCCTGGAAAAGGCACTCGATGTTGTATGGCTGTGGGTGTGGTGTTGTTGACAATCCCAATTGTTTTACGACCTCTGTTGAGATCGGGTTATTTTGGCTTCCTCTATCAACAATAAAATGCAGCGGGGTCCCCTTCACCCACATTTGTGAATGAAAAATGTTCTCCCCCTCTTTAGGATCTCTTGGTTCTTCTGGTTGAATTGTTGCAGTCATGACAAAAACAGTGGGATCTATGTTGATGATCTGCCTTTTACCAGTATTTTCATAATCATATTCTAAATCAGGGTTCGACTCCTTGTCTTTGATCTCGGCCACCAATGACTGTTTTGAGCGACATTCCTCAGTTTTGTGCCAGGGGCTTTTGTGGAAATTGCACCATTTTTCGATGTCCTTCTTTGTCTTTTTGTGACCCTTCTTTTCCTATGGATTGGACTAGTTTTTGGGAGATTGTTTGTTAGGGTCGTCTTTATCATACTTTGGTTGTTGCAGATTTGGATACCCAAACTCCCGTTTGTTCTTGTAATTAAATTTCTGCTCGATTTTAAAAACATATCGATAAGCAGCACCAAGTGATGAGATGTCCAGAAAATCCATTTCAGTTTGGATGTATGTGTGTAAAGCCCCACAATATTTCAGAACCAAATGTCGTTTGGAGTCTTTGATACCTAGCTTGGTGCGCAAGGTATGGAAGCTATTAGTGAACTCTGGAACTGCTTGGCCCCTCTCTTACCGCAGTGTGGTCCATCTCATGTACTGGTCCTCATAGTTGCCAACAAGGTAAAATTGTTCCTTTACTGCATCCACAAAAAGATCCCAAGTGGGCTTAGCCCCATATATTCTAGACTCCTCTGTGGAACTTTGCTCCCAATAAGTTTCCCACCAATTTTTGACATGGGGGAGAGATTTAAGGAGTGTGAAGGTGATCTTTTCCCTTTCAGAAAAATTATGAACAGAGAAATAACATTTTAACAAATTTAACCATTTGTCTAGGGCATTTGCATCTATCTGACCTTCAAATACGGGAATATCAAAATTAACATGTACCTTGAAAGGAGAGGTGCTTCCAAAGTGGTTGTTTGATGAAAATGTGTTTATTTCTATCGGAAGGCGTTGAAGGATGTGGGAAAATTTCTCCATCATTTCATCCCTTTGTCGCGTGAGAGGCTCAAGCAATAGGTTGATAAAATCGTCTGCTCCGTCATTTTTATTTTCTTCTGCCATGGATGGTTTATTGGGTGTGAGAGAGCAATTGTCTTCAAGAGAGACAAGCTCGAGACCCAACTTTCTATACTTGGACCTCGTCGAAGACATGCACTGAAAAATGATCAAGAGCAGCCTGCTCTGATACCACTGATCCAGATTATTTTTGGCACGAAATGAGAGTAGAGATATAATAAAGAAATGCACACAGATATCACAAATATCCAATAATATAATAGAAATGTATAAGAGATGAAACCATAAACACAAATATTTAGTAATACACGATTTCTATTAATGAAAGAAATGTACAGAGACTGTAAAAATACAAAGTGAAAGACTCGCTAGAATGATGGCAGCTTATCTCTGAGAAGATATGTGACAGCTACTCGCATTCACAAGAAAATGATTTTACAATGAGGCTCCAAAGGCATTTTTTATCATAAAGAAAATCCAAAACCCTAACTCCGGAAGATGAAAAGCCAACAGTTTTGTGGACCCCGTTTTGGGTAGTTTGGTGTATCAACTTCCCGAGGGCGTAACTTTGGCATACGATCTTCGTTTGGGACGCACGATAGCTCGTTGGAAAGGTATCATCGAGGAGATTCATTTAGGGGGGTAAATCAAAGCCTTTGGCTCTAATTGAGAATCTAGATCCCAAAAATACTTCATGTAGGCCCTCAAAATAGCCCCGAAAGTTAAAAACTGCTAAAAATAGTAAATTACCAAAATTGCCAAAAAATTGTTTTGAGCCAGTTGGAAAAGGTGGGTAGACACCGATATCCACCTAGATCATGGATTGAGGTAATGAGGTGGCAGGGGGGAGGTAGGGTTCTGACACCCTACAACAAGGATTTCTTCTACTGGTGGCGGCGACAAGTCATCACTTTGGATGATTATCCCTACAAGGGAATCAACTTCAGAGGAGATCCAGACATGCCACTCCCACCAGGGACCGCCAATGGTGACATAGGTATGTCAAATATTTTTACATATTTCATTTTTTTGTATTTTTGTATAATAGAAAAAAATTATTTTTGGATGGTGCTTAAGTATTTAATAGACATTTGTGCAATGCAGATGTGGGTCCGTGATGGCCAGAAGGCTTCTCTCGACATCGATGGAGGAACCGAGGAGATGAGGCGGCAGGTGGAGAAGCTGAGAGGGTCCTACAAAATGTGCAGGGAAACCTATCGCATTTGACTCACATGATACCCATGGTTTAGGTAGAGGATCTACCTGAAGCCATGCAGTGACAGGAGGTTGGTTTACCCAGGGCATGGGTACGACTCTTTCAGCGTCTCGTAAACGCCATGATTTGCTATCATGACACACTTCTAGCGCCACATGTGTAGATGTCATGGGATATTGTAATATCAGTTGTATATGTGTATTGAGGGTATAAGCCCCAACTTTGTACTATAAACACCATATTTTTGAAATATATAAAAAGGGGATCTTCGTCTTTACTTATATTTTCAATGTGTACATTGATGAGATGGTTTTATTTGCTTTTAATTATGTGACAAATGCCAATCTAAAACGAAATTAGCATAAGCATCAGATACATTATTAGAACTCCCAGGAATATGATAATATGTAATAAAATCAAACTGTCATTCGAAAATACGTACCCGTAGGAATCATCGGAGTAAAGTAGGATCGTGCACACGATAACTGTTGTTCAACTGACATACTACTAACTGGGAGTCCAAGCGAACTTCTAATGAACGAATTCCATGTGAGATAGCATCGCGCAAAATTTCTATAACGATGCTATATTCAACCACATTGTTCATGGACAGCCCTAGGCATACGCCACCTGAAGATACCAGTAGACCCTTGGGTGAGTAAACCACCCAAGCGGAGGAAGCCAAGTTTCGTGTATGATGACTGGCTCCATCTGCGAATCCTAGGTAGACCGAAGACTCCATTGACATCTATCAACCAAGTGAAAAACTTGATAAGCAACCCGAAGATGAAAAAGAAAAAGATATATACACTAAATTACATTAGTATACAAAGAGTTCTGCCCAAGCTTGGGGCTCAACCGTAGTATCTTTCAAGTAGATCCCATTTCTGGGCTCGACCAACTTAGTCTCTTCATAAGCTTCTAACTCATATGCTCCTTTTTCTAGAACACATCGCACGATGTAAGGACCATGCCACATGGGTTTAAACTTGCATGCCCCCAATGGTTCTTTGGCTTGATCATACAAGAGGACCAAGTCACCCTCAACGTACAACCGAGGATAGACAGACTTATCGTACTGAACCTTAACACATCTTTTGTTCACCTCGATAGTCGTAGAGGCATCTCGACTCTTCTCATCAAGACTCTCTACGTGTACAAGGCATCGCTCGAGATCGAAAGTGTTAGGTAGGAGTGCAACTACCAAATTAAGAGAAGGGATTTCGCATTCAATAGGTAATATCAACTCCACACTGTGTACTAACTGAAAAGGGGAAAATTCGGTGACAGTCTTGACCGAGGTTCGGTATGCCTAGAGTGTAGGATATAGCATGATGTGTCAGTCGAACTTTCTCTAACTTACAAATTTTTTCAAAATGGTCTTGAGATACTTGTTGACGACCTCTACTTGTCCATTTTCCTAGGAATAATAAGGAGAAGAAAGACCATGTATAAACCCCATCTTAGTTGCCAGTTCTTCCATCATCTCATTATGGAAGTGACTGCCATGATCAGTGACAATCTCACTCGGGATACCGAACCAGGCGATAGTTTGATTGAATACGAAGAAGGTTGCAGTCTTCCCATCGGATTTAACAGTAGGCATGCCCTCGGCCCACTTAGTGAAGTAGTCAACAACCATAATAATGTGTTTATGCCCCCCAACCAAAGTTGGGTTTCAATCTACGAAGTCCACCCCCAACTTGGTGAAGGGACCGACGATAATGACTGGGTGAAGAGGGGTTGGATGCGAGTGCATTTTTCGAGTGAACACCTGGCAAGGGTGACACTTCTTAACCGCTTTAATACAATCTTTAAAGATAGTGGGCCAGAAATAACCGACTCGCAAAATTTTTTGGGTTGTCTCAAGTCCGGATAGATGACCACCACAAGCCCCGCTATGGAAATTGTTCAGAAAAGACTCGGATTCTTCGTGAGTTAAACAACGACGCAAGATATCATCTATTCCTCGACGATTAAAAGTGTCACCGACGATAGTATATTTCTTAGCTTGGTATATTATACACCATCGGTCATCTCATGAGAGATGTTGAGGGAACTTCAAGGTCTGAAGATAGAGAGCAATGTCTCCATACCAGGGGTCAGACGATGAGACAAGAAAAATGTGTTCGTCTGCGAACGAATCAACATGGATAAAATCCTCATCTAATTGTGGAAAATTGGATATTAACTCTACGAAGACTAGGGATTTCTTGGATTTCGCGGAAGAAAAATTGAGATCAAACTCTTTTAAAATGACAATCCATTTATTATATTTCCCCCTATGATACGTCGCGTAAGGACATATTGAAATGGATTGACATCCGCAACCACGGTAGTCTTGCAGAGTAATATATAATTACACAAATGTTGGATTGTGTGAACGACAGCCAAAGATAGCTTTTCAATGTGAGTATAATTAAGTTCAGGACTGACTAATGTTCAACTAAGGTAGTAGATGACATGCTCGTGGAGCTCATCATCCTCCTGAACCAAAACCATACCAATCATATCCTCAGACACGATGATATAAAACAAGTAATCTCTATTGTAGTCAGGAGGCTTCAATAGAGGTGTTGACACCAAATATTTCTTCAAATCATTGAAGGACTCCTGGGCTCACTCATCCTAGATAAAAGGGGTGTCCTTCTTCAAAAGACGCATGAAACCTTTAGTGATAGTGGCATAGTTCACTATAAACCGACGAAGAAAGTTAGCTTTCCCTTATAAAATCTGAAGTTGTCTAATCATGCACAGGGGAGGCAACCGAAGTATTGCCTCAACCTTAAGTGGATCTACCATGATCTCGGTCTCAGAAACTAGAAATCCCAAAAGACAACCAGACTTAACGCAAAAAATGCATTTGTGAGGGTTCAACCGGATTCTATAATAATGAAATATTTCAAAAACGAGCTGAAGGTGCATAACGTGATCCACTCTCTTGCGAGAGTGAGCAGAAAAATCATCAAGGTAAGCTTCGACTATGTGCTTAAGATCGTGAAAAGTGATAGTCATGGCATGTTGGAAGGATGATCTGACGTTTTTAAGGCTGAAAGACATTTTTTGGTATGCAAAATTACCCCAAGGACAAACAAATTCCATCTTGTGTTGATCCTCGGGTTTGATTTGAATCTGGTTATATCTTGAAAATCCGTCCATAAAATAAAATACTTTGCTTCCCGCACACTCGTCGAGAATCTGATCAATGAAAGGTGTGAGAAAATTGTCTTTAGGGCAGGCCTTGTTCAGGTTGTGAAAATCCATACATACATGAATGGTTCCTTGCTTCTTATCCACAGGAACGGGGTTGGATACCCATTCGGTCAAGGGAACTGGGTAGATGAAGCCAACATTAAGTATCTTCTCCACCTCCGCCTTAATAGCAGGGGCCTTCCGAGGGTTTACAGCTCTAAGATGTTTCCGAACAAGTTTATCATCCAGATAAGTTCTAATGTCATGTTCGAAAATACAAGGGTCAACTCCTGGCATCTCTTCATAAGACCAAGCAAATACGACTCGTAATTCTTTGAAGAGATCGTCGTAGATCATAATTTCTTATGGCAAACAATCTGCACCGATATTTACATTTTCAACCTTGCCAGGGGTATGAGAGATGTCGATCATGAAGGTAGGAGAAATGCTCACCATATTTCCTTCCGCATAAATGTCGTGCATATCAAGTGGAACCACGGCATGACCAACTATCTCACTCAAAGTAGATCGAAATTCGTCTTGCTCGATTCTTTCAAGCTCTGGGAGAAATTAAGAGTGGTGGTGCATATCATCCCAAGGTTTGTCGGAACCATTCATGGATTCGATGATAGATTTGTCCGAAGGCAAAGTCCGATCGAGGGAATCATGTGAAAAAGACAATGAAGCGGCCCATACGGGCCTAGGAACGAGATCTTCCTTGTTCGTCGGTGAGGGAACACGATCGAGATCAATGAAAGAATCGAGAACAACTTGATACGCAATCTCTTCTACCAATAGTGGCATGGTCATTCCAACATGCAACTGACCTTCACAAGATGAAGTAGGGGAAGGTAGGGTCTGTGGATCACTAAAATAAGAAGTGCGGAAAGGAATGGACCTCCCTATCAAGACGGTCCTACTGGACATGGAATAAATGTGATGGCTCAGTGTTGAGAAGTTAAAAGCACCCATAAGGGAAGAATACATTCTGACACTAATATTCTCAGTTGTCGGCTGAGAATTCTGTGAAGGACATGTCTGGAGTACCTCCAAAGCCAACATCACACAAGGGGTTTGACCTAGGTCCTCAACAATAGAGTAGTTTTGGGTGGCTCTAGCATTTGGATTATGGGTAGAGCACTTGAGTACTCCTTTCGGAATACGAGGTGGTGGATCTGGTTTCTCAATCTGTAAAGTCATCTTTGGAGGAGGAGGAGGAGATTCTAGACCAGGGATAGCTTGTTTAGAGCTATAATATCTAGATCAAGTGGCTACATTAACTTTCACATCGACCATATTGATACATAAACGGTCTCCATCTTGCGACTGCTAGTTTTGACCCCCACCAACTGCATTTCCGACATTTGAGGAGCTCGAGGCTAGGTGTTGATTATGTGGGAATGGATTCATCAGCACGACAGACGATTGAGATAATAGCCTCGCAGCTTCTACAGTTTTGGGGCATAAATGGGTAAGGTGATCATCTGTGCAAAGCTTACAGAAAAACTTCACCTTACGTATTTCTCGTTTTCCCTCTCCAACATTACTACTTGTCTTCTCATTATTATTATTGTCCTTGGGTTTATTACCATTTTTCCCACCCTTACGGTTATTACGTCCTTTCTTCTTATTCCCTCCTAGTTGTTGGTTACCATTTGGGTTGGTCGACGATTGCACAGAGTGTACATTCGCCGACTAAGTGGGGTTGGAAGACACAAATGAAGCTAGCCCTCTGACAGACTGGTTTAAAGACAACTCTTTCAAATGGTTTGTCATTGAGTCTGCGGACTTTACATTGGAGGCACCTACAATGCCATCGGCATGAGGTCCGATATTTTTCCTGGGGTCGTAAGTTGACCACGATGCATCAAGAAGAAGGTGGTATAACATCCCAGAGTGAGCATATATCAAGTCTAACTGCTAGGCCCTAAAGATTGCTTCTTCCTCAGTGGTAACCCTGGAAGTAGCAACGTCCTTCAAGATAGGAGCGTGCAAAGACTTAAGAAACCATTCTAAAAGAAAGGTCGAGGGTAAACACCATGGCCCTGTCCGGCATTTTAAGGCCCTCCTTCGGGTTGATTCATAAAAGGATGGTTCGGCATCATTCCAGCTGGAATGTTCTGTTGAGGGTTATAGAAATTGCCCCTAGCTGGATTGGATTTGGGTTGGGGGTTGCCCAAAGCGTGAAACTGACCTCCTCCAGGTTAGAATCTGGATGATAGAGGTGGATTCATCATGCCAAATGTATTGGTCAAAATCTGCGTCGAGGAGGTAGGGTTGTATGATGGAACTTGAGTCGAAGCTTGTCCGCCAGATTTATAATTCCACCCAGAAGTAGGAGGATTGGACCCAAAGTTAAAATCAGGAATACCTCCCATATTAGAATTCATTTGAGGGATTTGATATCCACAAAACGAAAAAGGAGCGTAGGGAGGTGTATTTCCCCCAAGCCCAATGCTAGTATTAGGGCCATCATTTGGGATGGAGTTCAAAAATTGCGAAGTGAAGTTGGGCATACCATACAAAAAGGGACTAGAATCCATAGGGATGGACTGGACATTGTAGCTCGATGAGTGGCCAAGAGACCCAAATGCGTTCAAGGTGGTAGCTTGAGCATTTACTATAGGCGGGGCCATACTAACGATAGGAACATCTGACACTATGAACATAGAGGTTGCAAGAGTCGAAGGGGTGCCATTAACTATAGAAGGTATGGAAATTGAAGGGCTCCCAGTGTTTTGAAGACTAGTATCAGTACTCATCCTTGTATAATCACAAGTCTGAATGGTGGATGTGTGTGTACCACGTATAATAACTCTGCGCCTTTTAGAAGGAAAAGACTCAAAATCCGTTGGTAACTGTAACAAGCGACGGGACCAGCGAGAAGGCTGGTTTGACTCCATGATGACTTAAGACTCTAAAGATAAAAATATATCCTAAGGACAATTAGTAATCAAAGAGCACACCAAAATTCAAATGGCCAATATGCATGCAAACGAGGTAAAGCATTTGAGTGGCCTCCCTCCCTAAAGAAGGTATGTCTCACCCAAGAGGGGCCTGAGACTCCCTGCTAAAGATCGGAGGTAACATAATCAGTTATAAGGGCCCTTGTGTTCTTAACAACCAGTTGGTTAGATCCCCCCAGAGAGGTAATCCTCCATAAAGGTTGTGTGTTGTCTGACCCTTATCTGACCCAGGGTGCCTGCAAAATAGCCCCTACAAGTAACCTATGAGACACCTAAGTCAAGAAACTAATAAACCACTATATAATCGATGCACAAGCGAGCAGTCATAATTCAAGTCCACTGTATGAGCATTGTAGAAAAGCCAGAAACCTTGAAAGCACCACCTCTCATGGAGGTAAGGGCACTAACAAGATCCCCAAATACGAATAGATCCCCAGAAATATCTCTGAAGCTAGAAAGTTATCGAGGGGATATCCCTTCAACCAACCTCGCGCTACCTCATGATTAACTCCAGTGTGAGCATAGCCTCCTGATCCTACCGATTATACAATGGATTTCTCCACTCCCTGACTCAAACACATATGTTGATTTAATTGCCTTGGATAAGTTTACTCGCAAAATCCTATTCCAAGGCACTAAATCCTAGGCTAGTTTGTGCACCCTAGAAAAATAAAATCGTTAC
Organism: Picea glauca; assembly: GCA_000966675.3. NCBI lineage: Eukaryota > Viridiplantae > Streptophyta > Pinopsida > Pinales > Pinaceae > Picea > Picea glauca. The sequence goes on from JZKD02S1675001.1 coordinate 119,587, forward strand.
TAATCAATTTTAAATTATAGCGTTGATTTTAATGGTCATGATTACTCAAAAAGGTATGGTAGTGAAACTCATGGTGTTATGACTCTGCAAGAAAAATAAATATGAATATAATGCAAGTTCCTAACTTTAACTTTCAATGAATGATATGCTTCTAAAAACGATGCAATTTTCAAATTCAACTCTGCAATCCAAAAGTAAAAATGCAATCTTTCACTATATGCACTAAGCTAATGATAAAAAATCAAAAGATAAAAATGCCAAGCAATGCAAAATGCCTCTATTTTTGTATTTTTAATATAACAAAACTGAAAATGCATGGACTGAAAAGTAACTTGATATATAACCCTACTGTGTATAAAAAGAGACAACTCAAGCAGGATACCAAATAACAAAACAGCCAGCCCAATGTACAAGGACAATAAAAAATAAAAAGACAATGAAAAAGACTTTGCCCATAAATTCAACCAAAAGAGGGTTTCCTATCATCCCACAAGCACTTAACAGGCACTACAGATACCCAAGAAGGCTCAACAAGCATCAAATCCCACCCAGCAAACACCAGATCAGGAAAAAAGGTAAGGCAAACTGATGTACACGACTGTTTAGGCAAACAAAGCGTATATACAAAGCTTGTAGTGAGAGAGCCAACGTATGTACGCGACTGTCAAGGAAAATAGGAACGTATATGCTTTAAAACAAGGCCAAGCAAGGGAGAAAGGCTAAAAACTTAGACCCAGAGTGAACAAGAGTTGTCAAGTAATGATATAAGAATGACAATAGAAACGAGGGAAATCTAAGGAGAAAAGTACTCCAAACCCCAAGAAAGAAGATTCATCCCCAGTACGGTCGCCAAACTAGAGATTATGGGTTCGATCCCCAGTATGGTCGCCAATTCTGTTATGAGTAAAATCTTTCTATGGCTAGGGTGAACCACAACAAATGAAAATGACTACAGAAATCAACTCTATCCCAACAACGTGCTATATAAACCAATGTGCAAGTGAGATAAGAAAGAGGCCTACATCGTCCAGATGTTCGATGAAGTCCACCGTTGAGCACTTTGACCCAAAGCTATATACTTGCAACAAGTTCTCAACAAACAAGCAAAACAAGCATATGGTGGCAATATAAAAGGTTAGCACATTAAATAGCATAATCCATCAATATACATAACAAATACGCCCATGGATAATAACTCATATATTTTCAAGATATCAATTGGATGGGAAGAGAGTATTTCTATTAATAAATGATCAGCAGAAGTCAAAAGATTACAGACTTCCGTGTCGGCATGGTTCGGAACCGAGAAACTAAGTTCCTTCCAGCTGAGCCTACACCACTTCAATCCTCCACCAAAGGCAAGCTCATATAAGGGAGACAATGAGGTTCTCCATTAACATGAGGCACCAAGATGAACATTTTCCACGACTCTGGGTTTAATCGTTATGTCAAGAGGAACGGTAGGTGAAATGTTACTCAAGTTCCCTTCGTACAAAACATCATGTGTTGACTCAAGAATTGAAGAAATAACAATGGTCGATGAAGTCGAAATTTGTTGGTAACTCTCTATGGTACCGCGTTCTAGGAAGTGGATAGAATGATGATGCCCATCATCCCATGGAGTATCTTCCATAGACATCACGGACATGATCATCTCATCAATAGGAAATATCATGTGGAACGAATCAGGAGATGTATCACAGAGGGAAGGAGGAGAGGGAGTTGTTGATTGAATATCTTGATAAGCGGATTCTACCGGACTTAGAGGCATTTTTTCACCGTAACAAAGATAATCACCAGGGCTAGGTATTATCCATGGGTCATATGACTCAAGGGTTTCACGAACATCGGTTGAGATCATGTTAATCAAAGCAACAAAAGGAGGAGGTATATCGGGTGGTGGGATTGGAAATGTACCCATTGTTAGCAATCAAAAACGCATCGCTATTTTGATTGCATTCCTATCAATTCTTCACATGTTTTATCATCTTCTTGATACTCTTGGTTAGTATCAAAACCTTCCTAGTGATCATTAAGCTCCTGTCTGATCACTCTACTCATAAATCCTTTGTTAGCATGCCTCCAGACCTGCAATTCATGATACAAATAAGGTCATTTATTTCTTTTCATGTCTATGATTAAAGAATATAAAACATAAAAAATGTATCATCATTTTTTATTGTTATGTTTATTATTTCATAGTATGAAAAAGAAATATATATGTTATATATGCAAGGTTCTAAGCTTTTTTATCAAGTGTATTCGATCCCAAGCCTAGCACACAGTCCTAGCATCCAGCGCACCAAGCTATGAGGTAATTACACCATATGTCAAGGCGAAATACAAGCACTTAACAACTCGAATCCATGCAAAGCTGCCATGAGGAAAACGATAGGTGCTCTGTCATAGCATGCAATCAGGAAGGATAACGAATGCTGTGACAGAAAGGCCGACAGTGACATCCAGTCCATTTTCCAGTCCATGAATGTGTCTGATACTAAATGTGTTGGAGTCTTGAAAGAGATTTCATGCAGTAAATGTGATCGATCTGCAGCAGATTTGTTTGTGATTCAGAATCAGGGTCAGAGTTATGTTTCTTTGTTGTGCAACTCAACGCATCTGGCAAACAACTCAATACCTAATAACATGGGGCAAAATTATTGCTCACAAGTTTGGGATGCATGCCAGAATGTATCTATATTCAATTCTCCATTTGCATTTCTATTGTAATGGTCTATCGGGGCGGCAACAAACAGAATGTACACAATGCTCATTGACCTCTGGCAGTTTAAGGATAAATTTTTGCATAGCATTTGGTGGCACATCGACTGTGTTTCCTCATCCCGAAGGCTCAAATCATGCATTCCCAAGAACTAAGACTGGTCAAGTATATTTAGTAACACTTCCAGACAAGAAATCAAGTGGATCTCTGGAATTGGATGAGTCAAAGCCATGAATTAACCCACGCGTTAAGATTGAGTCGACACATCAATTAAGTCATCGATAAGACAACCTTCCATATCAAATCTAAACGTCGGGTTTCAGAATTTCATTTACCTCTGTCAAATACCTGAGATCTCAAATGTCTTGCGCCAAGCTGAATCAATAATACAGGGTTTGAAGTATTCAAAATGCCGAGCAAAGAAACGAACGTCTATCTAGGACCATCTGTGGGATTCTCATTTTAGTTGATGATTTTCTAGGGCAGACGAAGGCACCGGTTTCCAAGGTGATCAATTCTGAGAAACACACCATGCCGTTCACTTGGTTTCCCCTGCAACCCCGAGGCAGCAAGTACAAGGGAAAACTATGTGGGGAGATTCTTCTCACCGTATCTCTATATGGTAGAGAGAATTACAATAGATTTCTTCAATCAAGAGGACTGGTTTGTCCAGATGTGTTATTACAGAAGGCTTTAGCTCAAGGGAATTCCTGTTTCATATTGTTTTTAGTCGTCCAAGTGGAAAGATTAGAGAAAACGAGTACCAAAACATGCGAATATCTCGGCTTCACAGGTCTCTCTCTCTGTTCAGATTGTCAGGCACTGGCCGAATAAGCTAAAAACGAAAGGGAGACAAATCTAGTCTCAAATTTGTTTGCAGCCTGTGAAATGGATTTATATTCGCTGCTACATAACACATGGGGATGTAAGGACCAAAACAATACAGTGACAAGAGACATCATTTTTCAATAATTTCTTTGTGGGAGGCCATTCAATGAATATGCTGCAGTATGAAGTCTAGCTTGCTGAAGTCGGCATTGTAAATGCCAAGTTGTCTAAGTTCGCCAAGGATGATAAGAACGGAATCATCTACATTCAATAGCCATCCACGATATGACAGGGTGCTACTGGGCAAGAAACTGCATGGAATATTTTGTCTTTATAACACGATTTGGGATGTTGTTATTGGAAGTCAGCATTTTTGTGTTTTTACTACAAGGGAATGTATGATATGGGAGAAATCTGTTTACAAGAGCACGCAGAGAAATTTCAAGTCTTGTGAATGATGCTTTGGAAAAAGGTGCTGAGATAGCAGTCAATATACATATACTAATGTTCTTCCTGAAGATAAAACTTCCAGGAACTTCTCAGACAACATACTATAGTCCATGTCCTTAAAGGCTTTTTATGCACTAGAGTAATCCTGCTGCAACCTCATGAATCTGATCCAAATCTGGAAATGAGCCTAGAGGGACAGCAATGCAATCATATAGGTAATCAAAATTTTGACATTTTGATTTTTGAACAAGCTTTGACTTTCAGTGGTTTAGGCGAGCCTGGAAGTGCTCATTAACCACTGAAAAGCAGCATTTTCGGTGGATAAGAAGCTTAAATCTTAATACAGTTAACCATTGAAAGCCTGTAATGACCATAACACTCGAATTTCTGCCCAGATCGAGATTTTTCAAATCAGAATGAGACAAAACTTCTTTGAATAGTCAGATATTGAATTATCAAGTCAGATTTAAAGATTATTTATAAGGGATAAGGTAAGAAGAAGAGTTTCAATCAGTTTTGGTGCCTTTTTCAATGGCAGAATTTCAGGGATTTTTAGCCACACATCATCAGCTCGAATTTATCTTTAGAAGAACAGGTTGAAGAAGCCTTGGAAGGTTAATCTTCACATCATCAATAGTCAACAGATTTTAAGGACCAGCGCATAGAGATTATCCTCCTTTTTGGGTGTTATTCCTATCTTTTTGTAAATGTAATTTGACTTTCTATTTTTAGTATAACAGATTCAGTTTTCTAGGATCTGTAAACTGTATGTAAAGGCTATAAAGCCAGGAACATTTGAGGAAGAAAGGGTTCGATTTTGAGTACTATGATGCTGCCACTGTAATGAAAAGACCTATTCTTATTTTATAAACAATTGCAAGCTTCCTTCAGTTCTGTGTCAGATTTTCTCCTCTGTTCTTTTATAGCTTATGAGTGGAAGTCCTTTGTTGATACTCATTCAGTTTGCAGTGACTGTCATCTCACTGATTAATTGTCTTAGTTGATAATAATAAGTTATTTCCTGGTTGTTAAACCCATTGTGTTTGTTGGTATGAAGCATAATCTGGTTCAATAGCTGTTTTCTTTCCCCCATTTAATCAAACCTTGTCTGACCACAGTGCTAGAAGTCCTTGTGAGATTTTGTATCTTTAGACAGTCTTGAAAACACAATCAAGTATTCAGATATTCATCTTGACCCAAAAACCATATCAAATATTGAGAAAACATTTCCCAAAAAGAGTTAGTTACCAGGCATCTCCGACTTACAGCCTAGGAGAGTTTCCTGGAGTGATAACACCCATGAAGGTTGAATCTTTTAAAATACCCACGTCAACATTCTCATAACCAGGATGTGTCTTCAAGATAAAAGGGACATTGCTAGTACGATAATCAGAATTAAAGAAGGCAAGTTGGTCAACAGTAATGACCTTTCATTGGTGCGGGAAACATATCACACGGAAAAGGGTAGACACAAATGTGCGCATGGAATAAATCCATCTACAACCAAGTAAAAGGTTATAATCGAGAGGTGCATCAAAGACCTCAACCTTGACATTGACCGATTTACCTTATAACGTAATAGACAACGAAGGAACAACACCGTAAGGTTTAAAACCTGTACCATTGAAAGCCTTAAGAGTATTTTGCGACTCGGTAAGGGTAGGAGAGACAATAGCTTTCCAACAAGTAACAAACATGATGCAAGCTGAGGCTCCTTCGTCAATAACGGTTCTACAAATATTCTTGTTTTCTACAACAACTTGGATCTGAAACGCTAGTTGAGGAGGAAGCCTTGGAATATGATCTTCCAAGTCAAAGATTATCAAATTGGTATCGGTTGGATCAATTCCACCAATAGCCTTTAACAACGCCTTCCATTGAGTAGGACAACTTTTAAGGACTTCAAGAGTCGACATCACAGAGGGTGCTTGCGCAAGGTCTTCTACAATACTGTAGTTTTGGGAAGCACGTGCATGAGGATTAAACGAGGACTTTGAAATGACGCCCTTGGGAGGAGGATGAAGAATTGTATTGAGACTCGGTCGTTCGAGATGAAGAGGATTGTTTGGAGGTGAAGTTGGGGGAGAAAGTTGAACCAACGAAGGTGGTATATCATCAACTCTCTCCTTCGACGAAGAATAATCTTTGGCTCGATTTGCGACTGCAACTTCATTCTTCTTAGATTCACCAGTACACATAAGGACATAAGATGAGGTAGAAGTAGAGGGTTGGTCATGAATGACCAATTGGGCATGTTCTTGAGAAGGAAATGGTTGTGACAAGACGGCAGGTGTAGAAGGTTTTCTTATCCCTTGGAGAAACTTAATAACCTCGGCGCATCGTGGACAATCTTTTGTATATTGTTCATCACCACAAATAAGACAAGGGTAACAAGGTTTACGTTTATCTTTCTCATCAGCAGGTTGCATTTTGGACTTCCCAAATTGTTGAGTATTATTTTTGTCCTCCTTATTCTTACCCTTCCCTTTATTTTTATTTTTATTTTTACCGGTAGGTGTGGATTGTATCGAGTTAACTTCATAATTTTTACCGACAGAAGGAGTAAGAGTAGGAGTATTTTGTACATTAGAAGTGGTAGACTTGGGATTGGTATGACTGGCATGTGCAGACTGAGTCTCAGCATGAAAGGTTCTAATCACACCATCAGCATCATGAGAAGCTGTTGGAGGTGTTAGTGTAGGATTTGTGAAAGGATGAGGAGCGTCAGGGATCAAGTTGTAAAGTGTTCATGTTTGCGAATAAACGAGATCTAGGTATTGAGCATGACTAATCGCATTCTCTTCAGTGATGACACCACCCATGGCAACATCATGGGTGATAGTCCCAATGAGTGATTTGGTAAACCACTCAGCCAATAGTTGATCAGGAAGAAGAACTTTGATTAAGTTTCCTCTCCTCCTCCACTCATGGATGTGATCAGAAATATGAGTATAAGAAGATTGTTTAAAAGAACTCAAAATTTTGGTTCCTGTTTCGTAGCGAATTAGCAACTGGTAATGTGTTAAAAAGGCCATGGCTAGGGTATTGAAGTCATTGAAGAATCCTTGTGGTAAATCGATGTACCATTTTGCTTTCGAACCCGTGAGATTTCGTTTGGAAAGTCATAATCTTATGGAGTCGTCCATCAATGAGTTGGATTAACACCAAAGATGGAAAGTCATAACATTTATTCAGTTCTTCTTCCGCTCAACCGTCAAACTTAGGAATGTTAGATGGTAAATTGGTCAATATGATGGGCCAATAAGCAGAATGTAAAATAGGATCATTCAAAATCCTAGACAAATCTGGTAAATCCAAAGTGGCAAGAAAAGGCAACTGTCTGTTCACTTGAGGAAACTGGTAGTTTTAAGGAGGATGTCCCGCAGGTATACCAGTAGGACCATAAGCAGTTTGTAGATAATTAGGCAGTCCTGAAAAATTCGGTTATAGAGGGTTTTGATGAAGATTAGGTATGTTCCCTTGGAAAGGAACATTGGACTGATAATTCTGACCCCAGGTTGGATTCATAGAACCTGGATATGGTTGACCGAGATTAGGGGGTAAAAAAAAATTACCTTGAGGTGTTTCCCCCCAGATGGTTGTTGGTTCCCTTGGAAAGGAAGATTCCAAGGTTGAGATTGTAACACGGGTATATTTTTTCCATAAATTGGGTTATGGCCTCCAACTTGAGGTTTCCCCCCAAGTTGAGGTTGTCCCCCAATCTGAGGTTTCCCCCCAAATTGAGGTTGTCCTCCAACTTGAGGTTGACCTCCAACAAAAATATGAAAACCAGAAGTGATAGAATGATCAATGCCTCTAACTGAATTGGAGCCACTAGGGCTAGGATGATTATATCCTTCTAACAAAGGTAGAGGAGGAACATAAGGCCTCCCGAAGAGAACCTGGGCAGTTGTAGGAACAAATTGACTAGCAGCATTATTCCTAGGAGGAACAAAATGTCCAGACCCTCCGGATGGATTCTGGGTAGGGATAGAAATGGAAGTATTCAAAGCATTATACCTAGGGGAAAGTGATGGATTTGGTCTAAGCGGAAGTGGTGTTCCAATAGGAGCTTGAGTGATAACCACATTTCCGGTAGAAACCCTGGTAGCCTGTGGGACCATAGTAGAATGAGAAATATGGAAAGAAAGAATCGAATCAGAACCAACCAACAATTGGTCTGAAACCACAGTGACATTACTGGTCGTGCCAGTAAAATGATCTAAAGGTACTGTATATGTAACAGACGTCTCGGGCACTTGCGATGCCATAGGTTGATTAGAACTCGTTCCTAGTGCACCAAAAATATCTCGTACTGTAGAAGGGGCAGAGCTAGGATTAAAATTTTCAGTCGTGTGAGCCAGAGTTCTAAATGATTCACTTTGAAAAAGTGGATCGTCTACTCCAGATCCTGCGTTAGGTCCAGTAGGTACTTCAATATTCTCAGCAACAACAATTTCTCCCGATGAATTCATCCAGATTAAATGTGCATCTTTTCTAATGCTAAATAACGGGTTTGGGGAAAGTCGGAATGCTTCTAAAGAATCTGAAACTATTTTGAATCCCTCTAAAGAGTGTGTGCTTCCAACCTCAGAAGCTACTTTGTTATTGACTACTCCCTCAAGAGATCCTTCCGGTGAATTAGGAAGCAAAGGGAGGTAACCTTCCGGGGGTATCCCTTGTATCCTACATGAACGGCTAAGTCCAATGTTGGTTGAACTAAGTAAAGAATGAAAAAAATCTATGGACAACTACAGAAACAAACATCACTCACTAATAAAATCTAGAAATCAAACCAAGCAAACAAACCTTCTTATTTTGAAGTCACTAGTTGGTGATGAAATCCAACGTCGTGAAATGAAGACAAGAAGGGGCTAGGACAAAGCGGGTGTAAAAGTTACGTTGACGACCTGCTTAACGGACTTACACCCTGGTGAAATATCCCACACATAATCATGGGTATACCCTCCAAGGAGCCCGAGTGAGTTTGGCCAACATCGATTCCAAGTACCGTGAAGATTGTCCTTCCACAGTCACCTCGTGTAAATACCCTAAAGAGATAGGCTACTAAGGTTACCAACTACAACAATGATGCCTGGGGAAACAGTCGACAGTCTGATCCACGCGCAAAGGCAGGGTATCTAGCCCAAAATTAACTCGAGAGGCTCCCACACATAATCGTGGGTATACCTCCAAGTGACCCCCAATAATATGCACAATCTCTACACTAAGATCAACAAAGCAGGGTGAGTAACTCTGCCAGTCCTAATGCAACCTCGTGATTGACCCTTGTGTTAGAAGGGCTTCCTGGGACAAAATGTAGCAATTGGGTTTGAACTCTCCCTATCACAAGATACTATTGTGTGTTTTGATTCTTTGGAGAGTGTGCCTTACAAGCTATTCCAAAGTTCTATCCTAGCTAATGTTGGTGAAAAGAATTATTAGAAAATAAAAGTTTCTAATAAATTTTAAAGTTACGTTGTATTTTAGAAGTTGTTGTTTACTCAAAAGGGAGGTGGAAATGAAATTGACGATGTTGATACCTTGACCCAATAAAATGCAAGAAGAGATGAATGTGCAATCTTTCAATTCAATGAACTCTAATTACAGTAGGGAGAAGGTATCTCTTTTGAAGTACAAAAAGCTATAAATTGCAAATTCTTAATTTCGAATGAACACAATTCCAAATAATCATGATCTACAAAATTTTCCAATTCTTATCCTTAACAAATATTTCGAATGTAAAAATTTCCTTACGAAAGATTACTAAAAAGAATAAATGAATTCAATTCTTCCTTTCCCAAATTAAACTAGGGATGCAATGAAGAAAGGAAAACGTAATCCAATAAAATCAAGACATTCTCAACACAATTCCCAAATCAAAACTCGTAATATAGACAAAAATGAAGAAGATAAGAAAACCTTTTGTCACATGCAAACAAAAATTGTTTCTCAATCAACAAACAATTTGGTAAGTGAAATCAATCCAAAACCTCAAATAAACCAAAGACCCTTTGTCGAGCAAGCACTCAGATCAAGATCCTGAGATTATATCCTTGTGACAAAGATCAAAAGCAAAAAACTTGCAAAATCACGCAAAAAGGCTTTCAATCACTGAAAACCAATCAAAAGTAAGCTTTAAATTCATGAATCAATCAAACAATGGCATCATAAGTTCACCCTAGGCCATTAAGGCAAAACTGGGTGAAAAAGACAAATTGAATCACTCCAACAAATCCTACAAGAGTCATCGCAGGCTGGATGTGGGACATAGTGCGACGAGCTAAGGTCATTGCAAACTACCAATTGAGCACAGTGTGACGTCGTCGCACTGGATTGGACAAGCAGGGTGCGACATCTGAAGGTCGTCACAGGATGCCAATATGGTACAGTGTGACGATCTCTGTAAATGAGGGAAAAATGGAAAAAGGACAAAAAAACTAACTGAACTTTTAGACCCAGGGAGTCCAAATGGATCACCCACGGACTCAGAGAATGAATTTAATTAGAGGAATGCAGGCTAAAAGCAAACAAGAAGCAAAAATTAAAAAGGAAGTCGAATTCCCAGTATGGTCGCCAATTTTGTTATTGGATTAATCGGTAAATACGGAAATAAACAAATCTCTCTAGATCCACCCGGAACTATAACAAAACAAAACAGAATATAAGACTTTCCCTAAGCTCTAAGTATTGAGTTTACTAGTTTACAAGAGATAGACAACATACCGTTTAAATGTCTTTTCCTCTTGTCATTACCATCCTAGCTCCATTCTGATGCTCCAAGGATATTGAACCTACAATGGAACACAAACCAACCAAAGTGAAAGCAATATAATATACTCAACAAGAACCTATGTATGTGATCAAGGAATCATACAATAAAACAAGACTAGTTTTATGGGAAAGAAACATATCATTGTATCATATTAAAATGAAAGTAGAGATTACAACCAAAGCCTTGATGTTGCAAGGTCCCCTTTCGATGGCCCTTTGCTCCAACACACACACTTGCTCCAAATCCTTTGAATGAAGAAGATCCACCATGTAGCTTGTAGAACTAAAGCAAAGCTCCCAATAAGAAGTAGAAACTCTCCATGCAAATCTTAGCCTATTCAACCTTAGCCTTTTCCATGAGATATCCCTCTTTATTTAGGGTGAAAAAGAGATGGTTGAGGAGATTAGGATGATCCCACCAAATTAGAGAAGCGAGTAAGATCCAAACCGTTCAGAGACCACCTCATCTTCTAGAAGATCCCCTTCTAGAACTTTTGTGAAGTTTGACTTTTCCTTAGCTTTTGACATCGTCGCACCCTAGGTATAGTGCAGACTGCAGAGACGCCATAGTCCATCTCTAGAGAAATATGCGACGATCAGGGATCGTCACACCCCATGAATTTTGCAGGGTGCGACGACCTTCCTTAATAGGGTTTTTTAGAAGAGAAAGAAAATCACTTTCCTCATGGACAAAGACTCTTTTATCTTTTCTGGGAACATGAACACATGTTGTCAGTGAATAATTGGGGTGACCAAAATAATGTGTAACACCCATTGAATCCCAAGCTAGGCTTGTTTTTCCAAAACTATCCACAAACTAGGTCCTGCAAAGATAAATAAACACAGCCTCCAAGGATCTCAAGTCATAACATCATGATAAGTAAATCCAATAAATAAATGAGCCACCTAAGCATGTGCATTAAAGTTTACCATGTCAAACAATTAAGTTCTCAAAGACATTATATGACTTGTCAATCTTGAATATGGGAGGGTTGACGACGTGTCCTATTAGGTATATGTTATAACCCTAAATTGCACCACACATGCTTACTAGGCATCAGGCTAACTCATATCCCTTCCTTGCCAAAGCCATGCTGAACAAACTCTTGAAAATCTTCTTAAATCAAGTGGCACGCACCCTAACCCACTACTGCACGCGTTGGAACGCTGGCAGGCCTCTTAAAACATGAGTTTGAATGCTGGCATGCCTACTACAGCCCGCGTTTACCTAACAAAGCACAAAAACAGGAAAGTTGCCGACGGGAAAAAAAGCTATGGGTCAGTTAACTGAAACTCCCAGCCATGCATGGCCGAGAGTTCGTCCAAAAACCTAGATCCTTCTAGCCTATAAAAGAAGGGGTAGGGGTACTATTTGGAAGAGGAAAAAGATAGCAAAGAAACTCTGTCCAATTGTCGAATCCATTTTTCCCAACCCTTTAGCCTTTCCTCAAGCTTAAGGAGAATTAAAGCAAAGCAATTGGAGGATAAAGAAGAGGAGGAGCCCAGGATCAGGATCGAGGAACGGTGGCCGATCTCTATCATTATTGTAAGTTGATTCATCTTGAGATTAATAAAAGAATACTTTTCTAGTCCCAATGCACGAGTTATATATGTTTTATTTGATTTATGCTTAATCTCTAACCCTCAAGTAGAAAAACAGCATGCATGCGTAGTGTTTTGTCTTGATTGCAGGATTGTCTTTAGAAGGAGGAGTGCAAGCAAGCGGGAAAAGCGCAACGGAGGATCTACACCAAACATCAGTAAAAAGGTTAGTAGGTTTTTTCCATGCTTGTGTGTGAAAAAGGGGTTTGAGTTTTGGGGTGATAGGTTAAAAGTGATTTCTTTAGGGTCATGATCTGCATGCAAGCCTAACCCTAGATTGCTAGTCCGTAGGGTATTATTTCCCAACAACATAATTGGCGACTTCGCTGAGGATAGTACTCTTAGGGTTTCCAGATTTAAGTGAGGTTTTTGGGTAGTTTAAAGGAGTAGATTTTCTGTTTCTTTGTTTGTTTGTTTTCTGTTAGGTCAGAGCTAGCAGGGAACCTAGTTCTTAATACCAGTTTTTCCTTGAATGTTGCTTGACATTTATTATCGGGACACACAGAGGTACACGCGGCTTGCATAAGGCCTGCACGTGTGTAACCCGCGCCCTAACCTTCTACAGCCCGCGTTTGAACGCTTGTTGTAGAGGTTTTTGTAGCGTGTAAGACTCAGAAAGCTTAAGAGGCAGTCTCCTCTTCCCTGTCAAAATTTCACATTCTCAGGGGGCTTTCTGGATCCTGTCTGGGTCTTTCTGGTTTACAGTCTTGTATCAGTCTGTTGTATTGTGTTTGTTAAGTTTTTTTTTCATTTAGTTTCCTTTTCTGTTAAAGAAGAAGCATCCAAGCCTTCAAGAGACCCTGGTTGTCAATACCAGAGGCCTTTTCCAGGTCTGGGCTTCCTGTGTTTGGTTTTGTCTTAGAGTTTATATATACACGTGGCCTGTGCAAGTGCATCCCGCAGGTACCCGCGCGTTGTTGTAGGTCAGCACACGTTTGAACGCGTGTTGTTTCAGTAACAGTAGCGGGCTTGATAGGTTGCTTTTCAACCAGATTGGGGAAATCATCCCTTCCTGTGGTGAGAAGTGTTCCTCTCAGGGGTTTGAGTCTAGGGTTGCACAGTCAGTTGGATAGGGCCTCTTACCCTTAGCCTGTTTTTTCTTAGTTGATGTTTGATAGAAAAGACAAAAAAGAAAAATTTTGTTTTATGGTTTTTAGACAAGTGTAAGAGTCGGTGCTTTCTTGATTGTCGTTGTGCGTTTTTGCTCTGGTTCTTTGCGATCTACGCTTTAAGCTGGAATTTTATTTTGTTTTCTTGGTTTTCTGCTTGTTGGCATTTTCCCTTTGTTGCTTCGTTTAGCACTTAAATAAATAAAAAAATAGCTCTTTTTCATTTGCTTCTTTGTTTGAAGATTGTGTTGTTGCATCAATAGCTAGGAAGAAGTCTTTTTTCATAAGTTTTTGCAGTGCATTTAGAGTATAAGTAGCTCGCATATTGAGCGAAATTCCTTTATGTTTGCTGCATGAAATCTTAGAAAAGTTGAAAAGAAAAATAAATCTTTCTTGGTGAAAAGTTGTTGGTTTTTGCATTTTTTTGTAAAAGTTTTTGTTTCCAAGCATTTCTTATTCATTTTGCTTTGAGTCTTTACACACCATCAGTTTCACCTTCATGCCTTGTAACGTAAAAAATCCCAGAAAAGCAACGCTAATTTAAAATCTATTAGACTCTTTTGTTTGTAGGGTTCATACACTAGCTCAGGACTAGGGCCTTGGAATAGGTTGGAGAGTAAATTCTCCAAGGCCACTCTAACCAAACATTGGAGTCTGTGATAGGGAGTGTAGAAGTCCAGTTACGTGGAAGTTATCTGGGACCCCCCTCTAACACAGGGGTAAACACGAGGTCACGTAAGGAAAGGTAGCGGAGATAACCCCTCCAAAGTTGGACCAAGCATAGTGGAGAACACATATCGAGGATTTGTTGAGGGATTCTGTCGTTTGCATTTGCCACGGAGCTTCGTGGGTCTCGAATCCATTCGAGGTCCTCAGTTGTCTTCCAGACCATTTACTCTCGATACCCTTGACAGGTTTCGGGCTTGATACCCTGCTCATTGTGGTCTACCCGACTATCGACTGTACCCGCCTGGTGACTGTTCGCGTGCTGGCAAACTAGTTGCCAATATTTTCTAGGGACATACACAGGTGACTGCGGGGGTATACCACGGTACCTAGGACAAACATCGAGTCACGCTTTGCAGAGTATACCCGGAGGGTGCTTCCGTATTCGAGTTGCACTTGCACCAGTAAGTTCCTCTAGTGTTGGTTGTTGTAATTGTTCTTCAAAATAGTTAGTGATTGCTTGTCTTATCTCATAGGGGCTTCTTTTAGTGTGTGTTACTGTTTGTTCGTGTAGAATACCTTAGCGTGTCATGGATCTTCTCACACAGTGGAGGATTCAGAGCTCCGTCGGTCACGAAGGCTTCTGGGCCTGCTGCCGGTTATACTGGAGCCACCCCCGCCACCATTGAGGCGAAAGCTAGACCAACAAGGGTCTTTCGAAGCAACCGGGTTACCAACCATTGAGCCCAAACAAATCCCGAAGGGATCAACCGCCAATATTGGTTCGGTTGAAACCCCAACCACTGATACTTGGCCGCAAGTTATTGTGCCAATTCAATTTTATGAACGCCTGTCAGTGCCTCACACAGCTATGGCAACAAACGTTGTTACTTCCTCTGAGAATTCTTCCATTCCCATCACCATTACTACCACAGGAGAAGCATCTCCTAACTTGCCGCCATCGGTCCGGGCCACCATGGTCTCGACCGCAACTACGTTTCACAGTGGACTGACCCCATCTATCGCGGCGGCCACACCTCCCTTCACCCCTAGTGCGACAAGCCCTCTGTTCTCATACGGTATGCCTAGTTCAGGTACCAGTCCTGTACTCACTCACTCCACTTTACAGACTTTGGGTCTGGGAGTAGGGAGCTCTAACGCTCCTCTGCAAGGTCAACTTGGGGGCATTCTTGTCCCTTTTAATGCTTTTCCTTACGCTGGAGGTCATATCTCTCCTTCGTCCCCTTCGCTTGGTGGTCTGCATCAGCAGTCCGCCAGGCAGCCTGCACACACGAGTTCATTTGGAGCTGGGAGTCAAGGAACACATGCGCAAACTCTGTCGGTAGGTTCATCACCATTTGTTTGGAACGAAACGTTTGGTAACAACACTTTCGCATCCACTGCTTTCCCATCTGGGGGCACTCCCATTTTTGGACAGTCTACTCCGGCGCAGGGTATTATTCCTGCGTCGGGGGCACATATACCAGGACCTTGGAACTCAGGATAAGGATCCATTCCTTCCTCTAGAATGTCGTTCTGGGGTAATTCTTTCCACAGTCAATGGAACCCCAGACATAATTCTATGCCTCTCCCATTAGGACCGGCATGGATTAATCCTTCCCAAAGTCCGTCAAACACGATGAATGCCCAACATCATATGTCCTTTATGGGGAATCAGCCAATGATGTCTCCATAGATGCAAAACCCTTACGCTAGTCAGGGCCATGGTTTCTACAAGAATCCGGGCCAGCAGCCAAACTTTTCCTGGCAACCTGGTGCTAGTCAAACTCCAGGACCCTTTTTCCCAGGCTATCAGCAACAACCCAAACTACCATTCTTGACGACATTACACTTGCCAGATTTGACACGGTTGTTAAATGATCCTATCTGTCACGATCTGCGTTGGCCTCCTATGCCAACGAAGTTGCCTTTGGACATTCCAAAGTTCAAGGCCAAGCCTAACGAAGCTCCAGGAGATCACGTGACCACTTTCCATCTTTGGTGTTCGTCTAACTCACTGAAAGATGACTCCGTCCAGTTGCGATTGTTTCAACGCACTCTTATTTGGAGTGCCACGAAATGGTACATAGAGCTTGATTGTTCACGATACTCTTCTTTTGGCGAACTGGCGATGGCCTTCCTTAACCATTTCCAGTTACCTGTGAGATACGACGTCGGCACAGAGTTGCTAGAATTTTTCAAATAGACGACAGCAGACCATATCTCTGATCATATCTAAGAGTGGCGACGCTGAAAGAGTCTAATCAAAGTACCAGTTCCACCATCATTCCTGCTTGAATGGTTCCTTAAGTCTTTAGTACCGAAATTATCCAAATACATCGCAACTTCTGGGGTTTTCTCCGAAGAAGATACCATCATGAGGGATCAACAGTTTGAGCTTATCTATTCTCAGTCTGGTCTATTGTACAACATCCTTCTGGATGCACCACGATCGATACTGGATAAAACTAGACAGAGAGCCGAACCACATGCCGATGGTATCGTTGGTTCGGCACAAACCAAGCCCGCTGAGCAATTGACAAAACAATTGCAATAGTTATCTATACAACACTCAGCGGCCAGCCAAACTACTGCTTTGGCTGCTCCTCCTACCCAAACGTTGGAAGTACACTCCGTACAGACAACTAACCCAAAGGCCCCCCATCAGCCTGAAGGGAAGAAAAAACAACGCAAGAAGGGTAAGGGGGATAAAAAACCCACTGATAATGCTGGCGAGGGCACTACAGAAAAACGGAAGGCGAGGTATCCATGCAACTTGTGTGCGGAAGACCACCCGACCCATCTGTGTCCTCGACTTGCAGAGGCCCAAAAGTTTGTCACACAGCAACAATAAGCTGTGTTGACTAATCCCTTTCATCATGGGCAAAATTTAACTCAAGCCTCTACAAGTGTCGAAGGGGGCAGTCAAGAAACCTGCCCTCCCCTAAACAATTCCTCCCCCGCGAACGTGTATATGGTTAGGGGTGATGCTTTAATAACGACTAGAGCGCATGACTATAGTAAACCAAGCACCTCTGAGAAGGGCAAAGAATCCGAACTCCCATCTCTTCCTCTACAGATTGAGAAGACGTTGGGAGAAACGATGACACGCATTCCAAAAGGTGCATTTAAGAAAGATTCTCACAATCCAAACGCAAGGGCCGCCCAGAATTACTCTGTGCTGGAAGATTTATCCCAAACCCCTTGTGCTATGTCTGCTTTGGAGGTCCTCCAAAGTTGCCCTGCTCAGAGGAAATCCTTGTTGACTGCTTTAGGCTCTACTGAGACTTGTAACCCGGGTACCATCATGTTGGATACGACTGACTTGAAACCTCGTCTACCTTACCACGTCGCGTTTCAGATAGTAGTGGCTCATCCCACGAAAACTTTTACACGAAATATCTTCCGCACAGTGGTCGACGAGGGAATTTCAACTTGCGTTATGTCGTTAGCATGCTGGAAAGCCATCGGTCAGCCCGAGTTGTCTCCATCACCTACTCTCCTCACTGCGTTCGATGGTCATTCTTTCCGACCACATTCATTATTCGTTATTTCCCTGTGCAGTTAGGAGGGAAGACCGTGTGCATCGAAGTAGAGGTAGTTGATGCCCCCCTCGACTACAATCTCTTGTTAGGTCGTAGTTGGACTTATGCTATGCAAGTTTTGGTTGCTACATTGTTCCGAGTCTTATTGCCCTTCTCCTTCAAGCTGTGGATAGTGACCATCGATCAATTGTCCTTCTCTAGACCTGACCCAGCTTTGGGGGCATCCACAGTTCCCATGATTGATAATCCTCAAGCCGGTGTCGTTAACGTAGGAGTTGGTTAGTGCCCATCCTTGATGGGTACCTTCAACTACCCACCTCCTCATAACGATGTCAAGTTTATATCGAATCACCACAAGGCTGAGATTTTTCACGTTTCGTCATTCTGCACGACTTACTTTGAGGATCCATGGATTCTTCCTTCCCCATCAGCCATGATGGATGAGACAGGGCACTCCAGCATGTCCATTCCCTTGTCAGCTGCTGAAGTAGCGTACTCTTTAGTCCAGCAAGCTTCAGCTAACCCTGATCTGGCTCCCTCACAAGAGCTGGATCCACTTCTAGAGCCTATTTGGGTTCAGGGTTCTCTTACGACCACCGATTCGTTAGACTTAGTCTTTCCTTCCAACGAAGCAGTAATCGAAGCAATGACTAGTCCGGACAAACCTTGGGACGATCTTCATCACAGATCGTATTTCCTCCCAAAGTTAAGTCGAATCAAAGCAGGAGAATTCACCGTGACTGTGACTGGAGATAGGTCTTGTCATACTAATACCTTAGCTACACACAAGATCTATGTTGAGGGTAATATGGAAACCCTTTCTGAAATGATACCTATCAAAATCTCCAGAACCCCTGGCATCATAGACAATGTTTTCGTCGGATCATACAGCTCCCCCGAGGAGATGCCAAGCATCGACCCACAAAGAGTCTATCATGAGCTACCTTTGTTGTTTTTCAAGCTTGCTTTGAAATCCGAAAGCAACATCTGGCGAGACTGCATTTATGTTTTTCGATCTCGTCCGGATTAGCTGAGAAAAGTAACCATTATGGAGTCTTCTTTAAGCCCTTTTCAGAATCCTTAAAGACGAAAAGATTGTCGAGTGACCTTGTTTCTTCACACTAGTTAAATTGATCCAGAAGAGCGTTCCTTAAACGAGTCTCCTTTTAAGCCCTTTTCAGACCCTCTAAAAATGATAAGATTGTCGAGCAATCTTGTGACCTTTCACGCTCGTTAAACTGAAATTTGAAGTCACATCTGTCTGGCAGTAGTTTACCCCTTTTTCGGTCCGGACTGTCAACTGTACGAACAAAGGTATACTCTATCGAATTCCCATTCTTTAGAAGAGTATCCTCAGGTATAATTTTATTCCTTTTTCGGGCCTGAGGAACTAAATTTACGAAAAAGAAACCCCCCCGGAGTCCATAGTTAAGCTCTTTTCAGACTCCCTAAAATTGAAAAGATCGTCGAGTGACCTTATTCTTTCACACTCGTTTAAATGGTCCAGAAGAATATTCTTGACGGAGTCCATAGTTAAGATTTTTTCACACTCCTTAAAATTGAAAAAATAGCCGAGTGATCTTGTCCTTGTCACACTCGTTAAAATGGTTTTGAATTGACATCTAATCGGTGCTAGTTTACTCCTTTTTCGAACCGACTAGACTATTGTCGAAAAAGGTACCCCAATGGAGTTTCCTTTTATGCTTTTTTAGACTCTCTAAATATGAAAAACCACCGAGCTTCCCTTCTTTGGGCTC
>JZKD02S1675001.1:143145-154317 GCA_000966675.3 Picea glauca
GAAACTACTATGAGCAATCAAGATGAAAATGCAAGAAATCAAATGACCTACCTACTCAGCTAGGGCCTTGGGGCCCTGAATATCACATGATGGATGATGTCAGGTGAAGTCATACAACCAATGCAACCAGCTGATGATCTCATCAAAGTATCTCCCCTTGTGCTTAGTCATATAATGCAACAAAGATAAGTCAAGAACATAATAATCATGAGTATAAACACACATATAATCGATCATGAAATAAAACTCATGGAGATGGGTGGGAGGGAGGAAATGTTGTTGGAAATAATATCTGCCACTGTGATCATGCAAGGAATCTTGCCTAAAGTTATAGCCACAAGATTGATCAATCCATCTCTAAAGGGGGTTATTATATGTATACGAAGGCTCATCTTCATTTACGCACAAAGATTCACTGCTTGTAGAGGATTGAGAGGAAATGAGAGATCAAAATAATATTGCATGGTCTCTTGGAGAAGAGGGTAAGAGGTAAGGAACATGCTTAGGTGTAGACAAACATCACCTCTTCCCTTGTGAATCTTCATGAAAATCTCCAAGATAAAAATACTTTTGCTTTGAAGAATGAACCTTTGACTACTCGTAGGTGGCCACGTCCTAGTATTCGTCCAAATTTGAGGATTAAAGTGGTTGAGTGTCCTTGAATAAATCCGTATAATGTCATCATCTGTCTCTGAAACATATGAACCATATATGTATGAAAAATAGTCTTTTGAATATGAAAACTCAAACCCCTTTTCTTGAGGGGTGCCCTCAATTTCATAAATAGGGTCTCTATCGAAAATGAGATGACCAAAGTCCCACATGCATCTTCCAGTCTGTATGAAAGTGTCTATATGCTCGTCAACTGTGTGTAAAGGTTCTTTCACAAGACCATCAACAAAAGAAGCCATCTCTTTGTTTTCATGCACAAGAGAAGTAGTGGCATGGACGTCTTCATCAAGTGGAAGGGTAGATGCGAGTGCTTCATCTTTGTCAAATGCATCATCTGGATCTTCATCATGAGAGAATTTATCGAGATCTTCTTGGTAAGTCTCTTCTTCAAGAACTTCTTCATCGTCAAGGGCACGAAACAACTCTTTTATGCGCTTCATCATTTCCTTAGCGGCTTTATTAACAACCTTTTCCTTTTCCATCTGAAAAAATGCCATCTTTCGGTCATAACAAGTTTTGAATGAGGGTTCATCCCATGGTGCCATAATTCCATTGACCAAAAGGGCACCTCAATGGAGTCATCGGGTGAGATTAAGTCTCACCAAAGGAGGAAAGGAGAAAGAGGGAAAGGTGGGTTTGTGGAAGGTGGAGTCCCCAGATGAAATTCAAGGAGATTTCATCAAGGTTGTAAAGGGAACATTCCTTGGGTGGACTCGCCAAGAAAGCTAAGGGATAAATCCTTGTGTTAGCTTGCCAAAGTGTTGGCAGGGTTCAGAAGAGGATTCGAAATCCTCCCCTACAACGATGCCAAAATGTTATCACACAAGTTTGAGGTTGGGAAAATCCTGACCCAACCATCAAATGGTGACAACTAAGAGGTCACCAACCCAATTTCATCTTAGGCAGGTGTCCCCGTCACTTTAGAGGCGAGGTAGTCACCTCAAGGGAGGAATCTCTATGACCTAGGGGGGATGAGATGGAAAAAGATGAAAATGGAGAGGATGTCCCTAAAGGTCAATTCTAAGTGGTATGAAGGTCTTGGAAAAGAGTCTTGGGAAGGTCCAAGGTTTGCCAAGTATGTTGAGTAACCTGCATATGATGAAGTACCTGCCAGAGAAACAAGAAAAACAAGTACATATTGCAATATAACCAATTGGAAAAGAAAGTTAATCTTGTTGTCCCTAATATCATCCGTTAGTAACAATGTATATCAATAAATAAAATGGCACCATAAGTTGCAAGATAAATGCTAGAAATCAAGTAAAAGATACAAGAGAAAGACTAGCTAAATACTAGCAAAACTCAAGATTAAACACCAAAAGATACTAGCATGGAAAACAAGGTTGTTGTAAACACTTTCTACAACAAATTATATCAGCCTTATGGATGTAAAAATCAATGTATAACAGCAAGAAAATCATCCACTAAAACCCCTCCAAACTTTGCCTAAACGTGCTCTAGACCAAGAAGTGTAAGTGTGCAAACTTTGGGCAAATTCCAGTGGTTGATTAGAGAGTTATTCAAGCAATTAGATTAGGGTTTCTACAGCCCTAATAGATGAATATGAAAACTTGTAACAGCAGCAAGAACTATCCCTTTGATGGGGATGCCCTGGTGGTTGTGAGGTTCTTTAAGCACATGGAACACAATCCAAGTTGCAAAAAGTAAATATGACAAGAAAGCACATTTCTCAATGCAATATATTGTTTCTCCAATGCAAGATTAGTGCCTTTAGTTATGGGTTAATGGGGTCAAAAGGAAAGAGATAGGATTACTAAACCCTTGGGGGTGTAAATCTTCTTACTTCCCAAGGTAAGTAACCTAGCTAGGGTTTAAAGATGAGGGGTGTAAATCCTCTTACTTCCTCAACAAAACCCTTGCAAAATAACTTTAAAAGCTTGATAATAATGGTGGAAACTAGGATAGGGGTGTATATCCTTATACTCCCTATCTAGCCTTGGCCAAAACAACTTTAACTTGAATTACCAATGATAATAAAAAAGTAAAGAATCATACCACTTCAAGAAAAATCCTTAACATGCAATGCAAACCACCATAATAAGATAGAAATGACTTCCAAAGGCTAGCCCATTATTTTTCCATTCTTTGTTTCTTTAATAAATTTAAGGACAAGTTGAAGGCCACTACCCTGGTGTGTTGTCTAGATAATGACAGTGTCACCCACAAATACCTAGAGGAAATGAGAAGGTTGGCTCATGATGAGACCCCCTTTCTCTCAACCATGCAACTGAGAGCCATTACCCTGGCTTGGTGACCAGATGATGGTAATTTCATGCCACTATATATCCATGAACATGATAGGTTGGCTCGTGATGAGACCTCCTATCCTCCAACTAACCTTTTAAGCATTCTTAATCATATTTCTCGTGGGTCCCCCTTTTCTCAAAGATAATTGTTTCATTTATTTCTTGGGTGATCCTTGGGTGAAGCATTTAGAAGGTTTATACATAGGAATTTATCTTTTACCCAACAACAATTCCTATGGGCCTTCATCCCCTTTTTCCCATAGAATGAGGGTCAACCCCTTCTTGGGGAAATACACCCTAAAATCCCAAGAGATAAGGAAATGGGGGGAAATAATGATGGAAAGTGGTAAGTATGATCAGGAATGGTACAATGGCTCTTCAAGGGAGTTCCTAGTAGCAAACCCATCCCCAAGGAAGACCACTAGGGCATAATGTCAACCACCAAGGTGAAACAGGGAAAAAGGCATAATGTCTAAGCATATATCATGAAATCTAAAGCAGTCTAAGTGATCCAGGATCTTTTCATCGTGACTTATAAAGAATTTCATTAAATGAGCATAAATTAAAGTGCACCATTAAGGAAGTTAAAACTCAAAAATGAAGAGACATAAGCATCATATTTGAACACAAAACTTGATAATGGAGTTCGTCTTCAAGTCCTGTTCTCAAATGGGTAGGCTCTTTCATTAACTCAGCAAATGAATTTGGAAAAATACATAAGTATACCTCATTTTGAAATCAAGCTCCATAAATAATGCTCAGATTAGAAAACAGACAGCACCACTGAATTTTTGGCATCGAATTACCCAAAAATGACTATCTCCACGCCTCGATTCGACTCTGGCACTCCTAGGCCCAAGAAGAATTTTGTCTCAATCTTCGTGCCCTTTGAAACCTGCAATAATGATTGTACCACCTCAAAATTCATGCCTGCATGTCGTACAGTCTGTGCCTCCTCCCTGTAGTTGGGCGGATGTACCAAGTGGTGCCCACGACGTAGTGGTTATGGGCGGATGTATTAAGGCTTGGGCTGAGGCAGAGGTTCTGAAGTCGAATCCCACAGACATCGTTTTTGGTGTGTTTGTTATATATATTTGCAACACATATTTATCCACCCGCTAAATTTAGCGGTTTCACTAGAAGCTCTTTCAACTTGTTGCCAAAGTTGGCGTGGTCCGCTAGATTTGGTAGACTCGCCATTTTTTGTTCTCAAAATTCGTTCACAAGTTGTCCTTGGGTGTTTCCCACCTGCCACATGGCAGCCCCTGATTAGGCCACGTGGAGGCCTCTCATTGGGCCATGCTTCTCCTTGCCAAGTCATCACGCCACATCATCATGCCACGTAATCCGTACGGACTGCCACGTGGCACAATCTGACTGGTCCATGGATCGGTTTGAAAATCCAATAACCAAGTGACATGTGTCAACCTCTGTTGCTGCCATGTCATCATGCTGATGTCAACATGCCATGTGTCACTTCCCTACTCTTCCACGTGTGCTATACGGATGATGACTTCATATGTATAGATGCTGACGTCAGCAGTACAGATGTTGACTCATCCCATGTTGACTAGGCTAGGTTGACCAAACTTTGACCGCGAATATCTTTCAATCCGTAACTCTGTTTGATGAGCCATTTGCACCATTAGAAAGATTGTGATGCGCTCTTCATGACCATGCCATTTTCATTGAGTTTTGGGAAATTTTAATTGTTTCCCTTTCTCTATCTACTAGAGACATTCTGAGCATTCTAAGTTGCCTCTGTGAGTTCTAAGTTATTCTTAGCCTTCTCTGGATCCTTTTTGGATCACGCCTTCCCACTAAGAGATTTTTGGACCACCAAAAGCTTTCATCAACCAAATGGTAAGTGAGGGAAGAGTCCCCTCACTTTGTCCTTCTTGATCCACTTTGCCTTGCTTGGATGTGTGCCTTTTAATCCTACTCGAAGATAATCAATATCACCCCTACGTGAAGTCCTTGTCCTCTTGTCCAGGATGATATCTTCTTGTATCTCATCCAAGTACTCAGGTGCAAACTCATCAATTGAAGGTATTTAAACTTCCTTATCTTGATCCATGATCATGAGAGGCTCAAAAAGTTTCAAGTTCTCAACGTTCACAACTGAGTAAATCTGCATATAAGGTGGAAGATCTAGATGAAAATCATTGGTACCACTTTTTTCCAAGATAGTGAAGGGTCCATAATGAATGGGCTTGAGTTTCTTGCCTTCACCCTTCAATATCTCCTTACTGATGTGAAGCCATACCCAGTCTCCAACCTGGAACTGATGATCAACCCTGTGCTTGTCATGCCGAGCTTTATATTGTGCTTGACTTTTCTCCAATTGTTCCCTGACTGCCTTGTGTGTCTATTGGATCCTCTAAATGAACTTGTGGGCTTTGTCCTCTGTTCGTTCTTCATTCACATCGACATCTCTCCCATACGTCAAGTCCAAAGGAACCTTTGGTAGGTACCCAAAACATGTCTCAAAATGTGAACTCTGAGTGAATGAATGTAAAGCTCGGTTGTATGCATGTTGTACATAGGGTATATGTTCATCCCATAACTTGGGACGCTTGTTGTAGTAGCCTCGAAGAAAAAGTACCATTGTTTGGTTTACCACCTTTGTATGTCCGTCGGTCTATGGATGGAAAGTAGTGCTCCTCTTCAATTTGGTGTCCATAATTCTCCACAAGCTAGTCCAAAATTCCCCAAGGAATCAAGTATCTCGATCCAAGATGATGGATGTGGCTAATCCAAAGTGAACCCAAACATGTTGAAAGAAGATATTAGCAATCTGCTCAGTAGTGATCTACTTTTTACATGGAATTAAGATACACATATTGATGAACCTATCCACTACCACATACAAATAATCATGATCCCCTTTGGTCAATGGTAAACCCCCTACAAAATCCATGGATACACTTTCCCATGGATGGGATGGAATAGGAAGTGGTGAGTATAGCCCCAATTTTCTATTAGTGGGCTTACAAGTAGAACACATCACACACCCCTTTACATATTTAGTTACAATTGCTTTCATTTGAGGCCAGTAAAAAAAGCTCTGCAAATGAGCCATAGTGTTTCCTACCCCAAAATTCCCAGACATAAGAGAAGTGTGAGCTTATCGTATTACATGGACTCGTTCACTTGTAGGAATACATAGCTTTCCAAGATGGTAGAGTAGTTTTCCCTGCAGAAAATGGTTCTCTACCTGTGCACCAAGGGTTAGCTTCGCATATACTTCTTTAAAATCTTCATTGATGGCATATTGTTCTACATAGCTATCATGAGATAAATAAGTATTCTTCAAAATAATAGAAGCAACAATAGGAGGTCTAGAAAGCATATCAGCTACCTTGTTACTTGTACCCTTTTTATACTTGATTACCAAATGAAATTGTTGTAGAAAACCCATCCACCTGTAGTGTCGAGATTGTCGCAATTTGGTCTGTGCTTGAATATATTGTAAGGGTTGGTGATCTGTATGTATGATTGTTTCTTTCCCTAACAAGTAGTGCTTTCATTTCTTTACGCTCTGGACTAGTGCATACAACTCTTTTTCATATGTAGGATAGTTAACAACAACTTGGTTAAAAGTTTCAGAGTGGTAACAGATAGGCTTACGATATTGCATCAATACTACACCCATGGCATATCCGATGGCATATGTCTCGATCTCAAAAGGTTGTTGAAGATTCAGTAGTGCTAATATTGGTGCGATACTGATCTTCTCCTTCAAAATATTGAAAGCTTTTTGTTGCTTTCCTTCCCACTGAAAAGTGTTCTTCACACTGGTTAAGGCATGCAAAGGAGTTTTTATACAAGAGAAGTTGGGAATGAATCTCCTCCAATACTGGACTGCACCTAAGAAGCTTCGGACTTTGGTTACACTCTTTGGCTTAGGCCATTTTACAATTACATCAATTTTGGAAGGATCAATTTTCAATTGTCCTCCTCCTATAATATGACCTAAGTACACAAGTGCAATCTTTCCAAATTCGCATTTAGACAATTTTACATACAACTTTTCCCTTTGCAAAGTATTCAATACTTGCTTTACATGCCTCACATGCTCATCCCAATCCCCGCTAAAAACAAGAATTCCATCTAAATATACAATCACAAAGTCATCTAGTAAAGGCCTCAATACATCATTCATCGCACACATGAAAGTTGTCGGAGCATTACAAAGCCCAAATGGCATAACCAACCACTCAAACAATCCTTGTTTGGTTTTAAAGGTAGTTTTCCATGCATCTTGTTCTGTGAACCTGATTTGATGATATCCACTGCGCAAATCCAACTTAGTGAAATAAACAACATTCTTCAATTGATCAAGTAAATCATCTATACGAGGAAGAGGATATCGATTTTTCATCGTGATTTTATTTAAAGCCCGATAATCGACACACATTCGCCATGTGCCATCTTTCTTTGGCACCATCACGATCAAAGAACCACAAGGAGATGAACTGGGCCTGATGATCCCTTGATCCAATAATCCCTATACATGCTTCTTGATCTCTACCATATCCACAACTGACATCATGTACATGCCCACATTAGGAAGCGGAGAATCCTGCTGAAGATGTATCTCATGTTGGATTTCCCTCTTAGGGGGTAATCCATCTGGTTCCTGAAAAATATCATCATACTTAGAAACAATATCAATTAATTCCTTTTTATGAGATGGATCACTCCCTTGGAAAGCGTCGGATGTTCCAACATCTTTCTCTCCGACGACCATGAGTACATATCTCTTATTAGTGTTTATAAGTCTTTTCATTTTCCCTGGACTAATAAGTGTTGTATTTACCCTCATGTTGTGAGCTCTAACAATATATTCCATTACCCCTTTAGTAAGGTGGTATTTGTTCTCATGACGAAAGAAGATTTCTTTTATATCATAAAGATAAGGACTTCCCAACACTATGCCACATATATCAAGTGGCACAACATCCAAATCTACTTCATCAATCAACTTTGAAGCAATAGCAAATCTGATCCTACATTTTCTAGTGACATTAAGTTTTTCTTTATCACATACCCAACCAAGAGGATAAGGCTTCGAATGTGGTTTCATTTCAAGACCCGTTTTCTTGACAAGTGCTTCAGATATTAAGTTTACTTGGGAACCCAAATCAAATAATGTATCTATCTTAGTATGTTTAGATACAACTTTTATATGAAATAACTCATTCATATTTCATTCATCAACATGAGATTCATCATTGGAACTAGAACTAGCATGAAGAGAATCTTTACCTTGTACTCCAACCGTTGTGATCTTTCCTTCATCTCCTAAATCGGAACTAAGATCTTGTGGCATTGTAGCAACGATCTTTGTCTTCCCCTTTCCATCGAACCGTTTCAGTTTCTTTTTTGGATGCGGTTTCCAACAGTGTTCTTCATCATGACCACTCTTCTTGCAATGAGTGCAAGATGGTTTTCCTCCTTCTCTCTTCACTGTAGCGGTCTTCTTGTCCTTCCTTTTAAACTTCTTAAAATTCTTTTGTGGGAAATTGGAAAGTTTCTTTGTGGGATCTTCTTGAACATGTTTCCCCATGTTCTCAAGGTGAGTGGCTTGCACACAAACTTCATCAAGACTAGTGGGGTTAAACAAGAGCAAAGTATGACGAATATAACTGTGAAGTGCACCAATATACTTCATTAAATTTTCATAACAATCCAAAGGAATGTTCAATGCAAGAGATTTCTTCCTAAATTCTTCTGTGAAACTTTGTACAGTTTGACCTTTACTTTGCCCTAAAGTTTGGCATTCCATCATTGCTTTATGTAAATACCCTAATGGATAAAATTGCTTCCTTATCGTTGATTTAAATTACCACCATGAGGAACGAAGATTACCACACTTACTTTTGTCTTGAATCTTGCTCTCCCACCATATGAGAGCAGTGCCTTCCAACCGAAGAGAAGCCAGTTGCACTTTAACTTCCTCTTCATCAATATGCTAGACACGACAATACACTTCAACCTGTCGGATTCAATTATCTATCTTTTCAGGATTAGCATCTCCATTAAACATAGGTAAATAAAATTTTACATCAAGCTTTAATAATGGTTTCTTAAAAGAGGCTTTATGGCTAGAATGATGAGAATGCTCAGAGGAAGAAGAACTAGAACTCGAAGGTGAAGACTAAGGCTCAGGAGGATCTCCTCCAGCCCTTTGGTTTACCAAAGCATCATCATCTGCATGGGCTTCCTTTTTCTTCCCTTTCTTCTTCATCCTCTTCTCATAATCTCCATACATTCATTTGACCATTTCTGACATGCGATAAAAGACCATGTGAAAGTTTTTCTCTTGTTCATCACGCTTGTCCTCTTCTGCCATTTTCTTCCTTCTGGATACATGGCCAACTTCAGGATTGAGAGTATTAAAAGTTCCTTCACCCTATTTATGCTTGGCCCTAGTAAGCATTCACACTCAACAATTCAAGTCAAAGACGACTGCTCTGATACCAACATAATCTGGGATATTTTCATCGCGACTTATAAAGAATTGCATTAAATGAGCATAAATTAAAGTGCATTATTAAAGAAGGGAAAACTCAAAAATGAAGAGACGTGAGCATAATATCTGAACACAAAACTTTATAACGGAGTTCATCCCCGGTGGGCTGTCTTTGGGTCCTGCTCTCAAATGGCTAGGCTCTTTCATTAACTCAACAAAAGAATTTGGCAAAATACATAAGTATACCTCATTTTGAAATCAAGCTGCAGAAATAATGCTCGGATCATAGAACAGACAGCACCACTAAATTTTTGGCATCGAATTACCCAAAAATTATTGTCTTCACGCCTCGATCCGACTCTGGCACTCCAAGGCCCAAGAAGAATTATGTCTCGGTTTTCATGCCCTCTGCAACCTACAATAATGACTGTACTACCTCAAAATTTGTACCCGCAGGTCGTACAATCCATGCCTCCTCCCTGTAGTTGGGTGGAATGCATCTTTTTAATATTAAATGTGGGCAAATGTACCAAGTGGTACCCGCGACGTAGTGGTTATGGGTGGATGTATTAGGGCTTGGGCTTAGGTGAAGGTTCTGGGGTCGAATCCCACAGACTCCATTTTTGGTGTGTTTGTTATATATATTTGCAACACATATTTATCCACCTGCTAACTTTAGCGGTGTCGTAGAAGCTCTTTCAACTTGTTGCCAAAGTTGGTGTGGTCCGCCAGATTTGGCGGACCCGCCAATTTTTGTTTTCAAAATTCGTTCACGGGTTGTCCTTGGGAATTTCTTGCCTGCAACATGGAAGCCCCTGATTGGGCCACATGGCGACCTCTCAATGGGACACGCTGCCCCTTGACAAGTTAGCATGCCACGTCAGCATGCCATGTCAATCGTACGGACTGTACAAACTACCACGTGGCACGATCCGACTAGTCCACGGATCGGTCTGAAAATCCAATAACCAGGTGACACGTGTCAGCCTTTGGTGTTGCCACATGTCACTTCCCTGCTCTTCCACATGAATTGTATAGACGATGATGTCATATGTATGAATGCTGACTCATCCCATGTTGACTAGGCTAGGTTGACCAAACTTTGATCGCGAATATCTTTCAATCCGTAACTTTGTTTGATGAGTTGTTTGCATCGTTAGAAAGCTTGTGATGCGCTCTTCGAGATCATGCCATTTGTTAGAAAAACAGGACCACGAAGCAATAAAATAAAACAAATGCGGAAATAAAACATAGAAGATACACAATACAAGAGAGACACAGATTTACGTGGTTCACCTAGTCTGGGCTACGTCCACCAGAGAAATTGCTAGGTCCTTTCTTTATTATTATCCAGCAAAATCTAGGGATATAATCTACAACAAAACCCATTGTAAATTCCTCTTCTTTCTCTCACAGTCTCCTCTCTCAGAATACAATACTTGCCAACCTACATAGTCGCAATACATTTCCCTCATAAAAGAGGGTTGCCTTCTAGGGCAAAAACCCTAACATAATCTCTATCGTTAGATCTGCGACCTTATAATGAATGGTCCAAATTTACAATGAAATTACAATATACTTTTACAAAGCAATTTTTGCTTTGGGGGCCCGCTTGCCCCGAGACCCACCAGCCGGGGGGGTAGCCCCCCCGAACCCCGCAGAGGGGGTACCCCCCCTCTGCACTCCCCCGCGTGGAAGAGTGTACATACTTCTGGGGTGTAAATACTTCATGGGGTATAAACATGGCTGAAAGTA
>JZKD02S1675001.1:159177-181904 GCA_000966675.3 Picea glauca
ACACACACACACACACACACACAACCGTTGTACTCACCCTCGGATCTGACATCGTCTGTAATTTTTTTCCGTCGTCGGCTTACCAGCTGTCATTGGGAAAACCGTGGGTGCCACGTGGCACTTCCTGATTGGCCCACATGTCGCCCTCTGATTGGCTTGTATGACCTAGTTAGTTGCCACGTGGTGCTGACGTCATCTACCCCGTCGTTCGCCGTACTGGTCTACGCGTAGCGTCTGGAGGTTGCCAAGTGTCAACCCATCATTGGGCCACGTGGCGTCCCCTAGATGGTGCCACATGGAAGAATTTTACTGGTCCAATTGGTGCCTGAAAATGCCAAATATGTCTAACACGTGGTAGCCTATGGAATTTCCACGTGTTGACGTCATCATGTCCAGTCAGTTTTTGATGTCATGCTGACGTCAACAGTATGGATGTTGATGTGTCTTGGTTGACTTTAACCTGGTTGACCAAACTTTGATTGGCCATAACTTCTTCATCCAGACTCTGTTTGGTGAACTGTTTATGTCGTTGGAGAGCTTGTGACGTGCTCTTTGCAATGATGCCAATTTTTCTGAGTTTCAAGTACTTTTAATTTTTTTTCCCTTTCTTTATCTACTGAGGCCATTTTGAGCTTCCTGAGGTACTTCTAAGAACTCTGAGTCATCCCTAGGCCTCTTTGGATCCTTTTCGGATCATGCCTTCCCACTGAGAGATTTTGGACCACAAAAATCCTTTATCAATCAATAGGTAAGTGAGAGAAGAGTTCCCTCACCTTGTCTTTCTCAATCCACTTTGCCTTGCTTGGATGTGTGTCCTTTAAGCCCACTCGAAGATAATCGACATTACCCCTACATGAATTCCTTGTCCTTCTGTCGAGGATGATATATTCCTTCAACTCATCCAAGTAATTAGGAGAAAACTCATCAACTGAAGGTACTGAAACTTTCTCACCTTGATCAATGATCATGGGAGGCTGAAAAAGTTTCAAGTTTTCCACATTTACAACTAAGTAAATCTGCATATAAGGTGGAAGATTTAGACGAAAAGCATTGGTACTGCTTTTCTCCAAAAAAATGAAGGGTCCATATCGGATAGGCTTGAGTTTGTTTCCTTCACCCTTCAACCGCTCCTTGCTGATGTGAAGCCATACTTGGTCTTCGACCTGGAACTGGTGATCAACCCTGTGCTTTTCATGTCGAGCCTTATATTGTGCTTGGATTTTCCCCAACTGCTCCTTGACTTCTTGGTGCACTTACTGGATTCTTTGAATGAACTTGTGGGCCCTGTCTTCATTTCTTTCTTCGTTTGAATCGACATATTTCCCATACATCAAGTCCAATGGCACCTTAGGCAAGTATCCAAAACATGTCTCAAACGATGAACATTGAGTGGAGGAATATAAGGCTTGATTGTAAGAATGTTGAATATAGGGTATCTGGTCATCCCACAACTTGGGATGCTTGTTGTAGTAGCCTCAAAGAAAATGTACCATAGTTCGGTTAAAAACCTATGTCTAACCATCGGCCTATGAATGGAAAGTCGTACTCCTCTTCAACTTGGTGTCCATCATTCTCCACAAACTTGTCCAAAAATCTCCAAGGAATTAAGTATCTCGATCCGAGATAATGGATGTGGGAAACCCGAAGTGGACCGAAACATACTGAAAGAAGAGATTAGCAGTATGCTCAACAGTGACATGATTTTTACATGGCATCAAGATACACATCTTGCTAAACCTTTCCACTACTACATACAATTAGTCATGACCCCTTTTCGACATTAGTAAACCCCCTACAAAGTCCATGGAAATACTTTCCCATGGATGAGACAAAACATGAAGTGGTGAGTACAACCCCAATTTTCTATTAGTGGGCTTACAAGTAGAGCACATCACACACCCCTTTACATACTTGGTTGCAATTTCTTTCATCTGAGGCCAATAACAAAGCCTTTGTAGATGAGCCATGGTTTTTCCTACCCCAAAGTGCCTAGACACAAGAGAAGTGTGAGTTTCTTGTATTACATGGACTCGTTCACTTTTAGGAATACATAGCTTTCCAAGATGGTGGAGTAAGTTCCCCTGTAGACAATAGTTCTCCACTTATGCACCATGGGTTAGCTTCTCATATACATCTTTAAAATCTTCATCAGAAACATATTGTTCAACATAGCTATCATGAGATAAAGAAGCATTCCTCAAAACAATAGAAGCAACAATAGGAGGTATAGAAATCATATCGGCTACTTTGTTACTTGCACCCTTTTTATACTTGATTACCAAATGAAATTATTGAAGAAAACCTATCCACCTATAATGTCGAGATTGTTGTGGCTTGGTTTGTGCTTGGAGGTATTGTAAGGGCTAGTGGTCTGTATGTATGATTGTTTCCTTCCCTAACAAGTAATGCTTCCATTTTTTCACACTTTGAACTAATGAATACAACTCTTTATCATATGTAGGATAGTTAACAACAATTTGGTTAAAATTTTCAGAGTGGTAATAGATAGGCTTACAACATTGCACCAATACTGCACCCATGGCATAACCATTGGCATCTGTCTCGATCTCAAATGGTTTATGAAGATTCGACAATGCTAATATTGGTGTTGTATTGATCTTTTCCTTCAAGTTGTTGAACGCATTTTGTTGCTTTCCTCCCCACTAAAAAGTGTTCTTCACACTGGTCAAGGCACGCAAAGGAGCTACAATAAATGATAATTTTGCGATGAATCTCCTCTAGTACTGAACTGCACCCAAGAAGCTTCGTATTTCGGTTGCATTTGTGGGCTCATGTCAATTTACAATTACATCAATTTTGAAGGGATCAATTCTTAATTGTCCTGCTCCTACAATATGATCTAAGTACACCAATGCAGTCTTGCCAAAGTCACATTTGGACAATTTTACATACAACTTTTCCCTTCGCAAAGTATCCAATACTTGTTTTACATGTCGTACATGTTCATCCCAAGTCCCACTAAATATAAGAATGTCATCTAAATACACAATTACAAATTCATCTAAGAATGGCATGAATACATCATTCATTACACCCATGAAGGTCGTCGACGCATTACAAAGCCCAAACAACATAACTAACCACTCAAATAGACCCTGTTTGGTTTTAAAGGCGGTTTTCCATGCATCTTGTCCCACAACCCTGATCTGATGGTAATCACTTCGCAAATCCAACTTAGTGAAATAAGCAACATTCTTTAATTGATTAAGTAAATCATCTATACGAGGAAGAGGGTGTCGATTTTTCATCGTGATTTTGTTTAAGGCTCGGTAATCGACACACATTCGCCATGTGCCATCCTTCTTTGGTACCATCACAATCGAAGAACCACAAGGAGATGAGTTGGGCCTGATGACCCCTCGATCCAACAAGTCTTGTACCTGTTTCTTGATCTATGTCATCTCTATAACCGACATCCTATACATGTCCACATTAGGAAGGGGAGAATCCTGTTGAATATGTATTTCATGTTGGATTTCCCTCTTAGGAGGTAATTCATCTGGTTCTTGAAAGATCTCATCATAATTAGAAACAATATCAATTGATTCTTTCTTATGGGAAGGATCACATCCTTGGAAGGTGTCAGTTGTTCCAACATCCTTTTCTCTTACAACCATGAGTACATATCTCTTATTAGTGTTTATGAGTCTTTTCATTTGTCTTGCACTAACAAGTGATGTGTTTACCTTCATGTTGTGGGATCTAACAATGTATTCCACTCCTCTTTTAGTAAGGTGATATTTGTTCTCATGACGAAAGAAGACTGCTTTTCTATCATAAATATATGGACTCCCTAACACTATGCCACATATATCAAGTGAAACAACATCCAAATCAACTTCATCAACCAACTTTGAAGCAATAACAAATCTGACCCTACACTGCTTGGTGACATTAAGTTTTTCTTTGTCGCATACCCAACCAACAAGATAAGGCTTTGGATGTGGTTTTGTTTCAAGGCCCTTTTTTTTGACAAGTGTCTCATATATTAAGTTAACTTGGGAACCCATATCAAAAAAAGTACCAATCTTATTATGCTTAGATACAACCCTTGTGTGAAATAATTGATTCCTCTTTATTTCATCATCATGAGATTCATTAGTGGAACTTGAACTAGCATGAAGGGAATCTTTACCTTGTACTCCAATCGCAGTGATATTTTCCTCGTCTCCTGAATCGGAACCAAGATCTTGTTGCACTGTAGCAATGGTCTTTGTCTTCCCCTTTCCACCGAACATCTTTGGCCTCTTCTCCAGATGCAGTTTCCAATAGTGCTCATCATTGTGACCATCCCTCTTGTAGTGAGTGCAAGATAGATTTCTTTCTCCCTTCTTTGTAGTGGTGGTCTTTTTGTCCTTTCTTTTAAACTTTCCTTTAAACTGATTGTGTGGGAACTTGGAAGGCTTCTTTGTGGGATATTCTTGAACATTCTTTCCTCTGCTTTCAAGGTGCATGGCTTGCACACAAAATTCATCAAGACTGGTGGGGTTAAATAATAATAAAGTGTGACAAAGATAACTGTGAAGTGCGCCAATATACTTCATTAAAGTTTCATATGAATATAAGGAATGTTTAGTGCAAGTGCTTTCTTCGTAAATTCCTACGTGAAACTTTGTACTGTTTGACCTTTACTTTTTCTTAAAGTTTTCCATTCCATCATTGCTTTATGTAAATAACCCCATGGATAAAATTTCTTCCTTATTGCTGATTTAAATTCCGACCATGAGGAAAGAAGATTACCACACTTACTTATGTCTTGAAGCTTGCTCTCCCACCATACGAGAGCAGTGCCTTCCAACCGAAGAGAGGCTAATTACACTTTCACTTCCTCTTCATCAATTTGTTGTACACGACAATATACTTCAACCTATTAGATCCAATTATCTAGCTTTTTGGGATTAGCATCACCATTAAACATAAGTAAAGAAAATTTTACATCAACCTTCAATAATGGTTTCTTAAAAGAGGCTTTATGGTTAGAATTAGAATGATGAGAATGATCAGAGGAAGAAGAGCTAGAACTTGATGGTGGAGATGAAGACTCAGGAGGGTCTCCTCCTGCCCCTTGGTTAACTGAAGAATTTTCATTTGATGGTGCTTCCTTTTTCTTCCCTTCTTTTCCATCCTCTTCTCGTAATCTCTATACATTTGCTTGACCATATCTGACATGCGATAGAAGACCATATGAAATTTTTTCTCCTGTTCATCACGCTTGTCCTCTTCATCCATTTTCTTCCTTTGGGATGCACGACCAATCTCTGGGTTGAAAGTCTTAAGTGTTCCTTCACCCTGTTTGTGCTTGGCCCTAGTAAGCATTCACACTCAACAATTCAAGTCAAATATGACTGCTCTGATACCAACATGATCCGGGATCTTTTCATCGATATGACTTATTAAAGAATTGTATTAAATGAGCATAAATCAAAGTGCACCATAAAGAAGGAAAGCTCAATAAGAAGGAGACATAAGCATCAATCTGAACACAAAACTTATTAACGAAGTTCGTCCCTGGTGGACTACGTCTCCGGGTCCTGCTCTCAAATGGGTAGGCCTTTTTATTAACTCAGCAAAAGAATTTGGCAAAATACATAAGTATACCTCATTCTGGAAATAAGTTGTAGAATCTTTGCTTAGATCAGAAAATAGACAACACCATTGAATTCGTGGTGTTGAATTACCCAAAAATGACTGTCTCCACGCCTCGATCTAACTCTGGCACTCCAAGACCCATTATAAAACTCGTCTCGATTTCCATGCCTGCAACCTGCAATTAATTCATTAAAGTATGCATTGAAATCCGTGCCCAGTTGTATCGTCGCGCACCCCCCTCAGCGTTGGAAAAAACACAAGCTTAAATAATTTTCCGGTGGCGGAATTGCCAACACAGATCGTTAGTCTGGTTGGTAACTTTGGCAAATGTTAAAATTTGGGATCCTGGAGGTTCAGGGTTCGAATCCGCATCCAACTTGTTTTGATATATAGTTGCAATTAAAATTTATTATGGGCAGGGTCCGACCGAAATCGGCGTCGATCGGTTGTACCTATCATCGATGGTTCTTATCCGCATATATATATATATATATATATATATATATATATATACACACACACACAATTGTTATACTGGCCGTTGGATTCGGCGTCGTCCAGTCCGACGGTCGGAAAAAAAAAATCATCGTCGGTTTCCCAGTTGTCATTGGGAGAACCATGGGTGCCACGTGGCACCTCCTAGTTGGCCCACGTGTTGCCCTCTGATTGGATTGTCTGACCCAGTCAACTACTAGGTGGCGCTGATGTCATCTGCTCCGTCGGTCGCCATACTAATCCACGTGTCGTATCCGGAGGCTGCCAAGTGTCAGCCCGTCATTGGGCCACGTGGCGGCCCCTGGATGGTGCCATGTGGCAGAATTTTACTGGTCCAATTGGTGGTTGAAAATGCCAAATATGTCTAACACATGGCAACCTGTGGGATTTCCACGTGGCATGTTGATGTCATCTTGTCCAATCAGCTGATGACATCATGTTGACGTCAACAGTATGGATGTTGATGTGTCCTGGTTGACTTTGACCTGGTTGATCAAACTTTGACTGGCCATAACTTCTTCATCCCGACTCTATTTGATGAATCGTTTATGTTGTTGGAAATTTTGCGACACGCTCTTCGCAATGATGCCAATTTTGTTGAGTTTCAAGGAATTCAACTTTTTTCCCTTTCTTCATCTGCTGAGGCTATTTTGAGCTTCCTGAGGTACTTTTAAGAACTCAGATTCATCCCTAGGCCTCTCTGGATCCTTTTCAGATCACTTATTGCCTGAATAGTCATTTCTATTTGTCGTTCCCTATATTTTGTATCTAATTCAGGCATGGAAATAAAATTTTAGTAAATACGCTTATTGTAATTTGGCATAAACCAATTGAACTTCCATAATTTATTGTTCATACATTTCATGTATAGCAAAGTCCATTGAAAAAAACACAAGTATATCAAATAAGAAAAGAAACCACCAGTTTTGTCTGCATATGGTATGTACCCCATCTTCCAACAACAATATTGCTTCATGCACAATTTGAAGAATGTCCATGGGAAAAGTCTCCTGCCAAATTTCAACAATATGACATGGGCATCTACTTTGTCTAGGATGTTAAATAACAAACAATCTAGATCGATAATTGCTATTGAAACTATGAATATTATTGATGGAATACACACATGCAGAACACATCGCTACTCGAGCACTGCGTATACAACTAACATAGAGGACTGTAGAAATAATTAATAATCACTACATTGAAAATGCTTTTTGATAACGAAATTTATGAAACATGGTCTATTGGTAGAAAAATTGCATATAACGTTTGCAGAAGCATCACAGTTAGAAGGAAAGAGTGTCTCACCCAATCTGACGATGTCGCATTTTCGCATTCGCAATCGTTCGACGTCGTGGATTCTGACAAGCAACCTAATTTGCATGATAACCAAGTCATTTATGGCAGGTAGATTTTATCGGATTTGCGAAAAAATTGAGGCTATTAAGCAACTGTGTGAAGTAAATGTCGGTTCGACCCCATGGATTATGATAAGCAACCTAATTTGCATGATAACCAAGCCATTTATGGCAGGTATATTTGTGGGGATTTGCAAAAAGATGAAGGCTATTAAGAAACTGTGCGAAGTAAATGTCGCAGATTTCTATGAGCTATCCAATTCCTTCTATTAATCATTTTGTGTACTTGTAACTAAAATACTCTATATTTGTCAAATTCTAATAAATACAAATTCTTTAATTCGACAAAGTCCATAGGTTATATATTTGTATTTGTTATTTGATTTGATAGAGTTGGTTAGCTTGAGGAGACTTTTCCCTACTATGAGTGTTAGCAAGGCTTGTATCTATCCTATTTTGAGCAAGAGAAAGCAGGATAGCTCCACCATGAAGCTAATAAGGTCAAGGTGTGATTTTAGGTTGGGTGGGATAGTGTAATAATTTCTCACGAGTTAGGTTAGACAACAAACCATGATGATGTCTTTCTAGATACTCTCACCCTTTTTTACTTGTTTCAAAATAGGTTGTGGCAACCAACCTTGAATGATATATAAGTAATGAACAATTTCAAAGCTAAGCGATTCATTGTTAAAATTGTAATTTTAATGTTGTGAGTCCATTTAAAAAATCCAAAAACCATTAAGTTACATTTCTCTTTAATCAAATTAATTTTTTATCTTAATGGTTTGTAGTTTTGAAATTCCAACACAAAATATACTTAAATTGTTAAAAATATATATTTTTTTTAATTAATACAAAACACTTAATACATTATCATACTTCATTTTGATAATTAAATCAACTTAATATTAGCAATATTTCCAAAATTAAAATTTATTAAAAAAAAAAATATGACTAAGTTAACATTAAATAAACAACACATTATCATACTTATATAGTTAACGTTAAATGAACAACACATTATCATACTTGATATTTGATGAGTCAATCAACTCAATTTATTTTTTCCGTTATAATAATATCATAACTTTTATTTCAATTTAAAAAAAAAATAGATTGCATTCTTATATGCATTGAGCACTCTTTAATTATACTTAGTACAACATCCCAAATGAAGTAAAACCATACTCACCTTTATAACCAAAAGTAAAAATTATTTCCTAGACTCAAGATCTTAGGATTGCATCATAGTAATGATATAAAAAAACGTTGAAACCTATTTAACATCTACCAAAAATAGGCATTGAACCATATAAACTTAAACAATAAAAGAATCATAGAGAAAAGTATGATATACAAGAAAATTAATAGGCATTGAACCATATAAACTTAAACAATAAAAGAATCATAGAGAAAAATATGATATACAAGAATATAAGCAGTCAACAAGCACAAAGGGATTTAATGTAGTTGTGACAGAGACACCAACATATTTTTTCGAAATCTCCCTATACCTTTATGATAACTTAATATCTCTTTTGTACATATCATCTACTTTCATTATGATAACTCAATATCTCTTTTGTACATATCATCTACTTCCATTATGATAATTCAATATCTTTTTTTTACATATCATCTACTTTCATAATGATAACTCAATATCTCTTTTGTACATATCATCTACTTCCATATTAAGCTCTCTATATATGTACAAAGGAAAAAAAAAAAAAAGAGGCTTAGGATCTTAACTTGATCAAAAAGAGGTTTCATAATCATATTATTCATACATATATTCCTATGACCTTATCTATTACAAGTTTTGAATCTCCAATCACTTGAATATGAGTAATTCCATGTTCAATATCCAACCACAATAAGGTTGTGAAGCCTTTCCATTATGCCATGTTGTTAGTGCACATACCTACCCCAGTTCTAAAAGATATCACTTCTGTAGCACCACACAATCAAGGGGCACCTTGACGAACTCCATAAAAAAGGCCAAGGATAATATTTTTCCACCTCCATATTACCAACATGTTTTGGAAATTTTATTATTTGAGTAATTTGATGCCTTCATATAACAATTTTATTTGATGTTGAACCTAAAAAGCGTGGAGTCTTCTTATCTTCAAGTATTTTGAATTTCCTAGCTAACCAAATGGCCCAAGAGGCAATTAAGGGCCCTACCTATGTTATTTGAGGCTTCTATTATCAAACCATTTTGTTCAAACATGCCACTAAAGAATCCTCCTTCCAAGTACCATGTCCTCCAATCATGGGGAGAATAGAATCCCATACCTCCTTCGTGAAAGCACAATGAACCAATAAGTCATTTATTATTTCCCTTTCTCTTTTACACAAATTGCATATTGTAGGACCTTGCCTTGCCCTCTTCTACATAACCTCCTGGGTTAATGCTTTGTTTGCTAAATAAAATTACATAAGGATTTTCGATTTCATTGGAGCTTTTACTTTCTATATTTTACTCCACCACCAAGCTACTATTATTGCACCCTTATCAAACATATCCTTATAGCCTAAACTAGTCGTAAAATCTCTTGTCAAGGGGTTTTTAAACCATACAAAGAAGTTATCCTCCAACCTCAGTCTAATATAGCTTTGAACTAGCCTCTAAGTGAAATCCTTCCATCATATTGCATGTAGTCCCTCCATTTGTTAACTTTTGAGGTTACTCTGGAAGTGTTTATACCATGCTCGGGGTGCTTCATGAGATTTGGGGTATGTGGCGTATGTTTAGTGGTCTGAGATGGATTGGTGCATGAGAGATAGTCCTTGATGGATTTACACAGCTGAGATATCTTGCTCAATGGATGATTGACCTTAGATGGTTGTTGCATAGTGTTCTTCTCTTAGGTGTTGGGGTTCTTTGGATGGTTTGGTGGATTCCTTTCATTGGGGCCCCATGAAGGATCCACTTGCTTGGAGAGCACCCTACCTAGGATGAGGAGTATTATGTATCTTGGAGGAGGGCATTAGACCCTAATTGGCATGTGGCAACTTGGAATCCTATTTGAAGGATTGGAGATGGGTTGGGGATGCCTCGGGATTTGACAATATTCTTGCAGGGCAACTAATCCAATAAAGTATATTGCTTAGGAGGATTGATGGAGTCTATGGAGGCTAATTGAGGGATGTTGATTTTCCTTACATAGCTACATCACCTTAGAGACATTATTGTGTGCAACATCACTTTTGAGAATGACACATATACTTTAGAGTGTAATGTCTCATTTGTGTTGGCTCGCAAGTGCTCATTGTAGGTTTCTTGTAAGGGCTAAGGTCCACATTGTATTTTTGGCCTCCCTTAATTCTCATATAAATCGAGGAAGGAGAGAGTATTTACATTCATACATGTTCATTCATTCACTTGTATTCACTCTTGTGATGAGATGTGACCTATAAAAGAGTGCACACTAGACTCTCTCCCTCTTGAGAGTCTTCACGTGTGCTTGATCTCTTCTCTCTCTCTCTCTCTCTCTAGTTGCTAGGGTTTCTTGGTATTCTTGGAGTGTCTTGGAGGTCTAAGGTTAGGGTTTATCCCTTTGATATTGGAGATTAGAGTTTTGTGATAAAACTTGTAACACACCCACTGTGGGGCATAAAAAATTTCGCTTTTATTAAAGGATAGATTCTCCATCCATGGTTTCTAATTTGGAAAGTCGGGGAACTAGTCCAACCTCCTGGTCAAGGATCTCCGATTTTGGAGCCAAAGGACTCTTTGAGACCTTGATGGTCTCATTCTACAATTAAACACAAACTCTTTCGACTTCCAGGTGCAGGTCTAATGGTACTCGCGACCTTCACCTTTTTCGCTTGTGAAATCTCTGAGTTTGGGCGCTGGGCCCTTTTCTGATAAGCCCTTCCTTGTCATGACCTTGGGCGATGACCTCACGTAATCCACGCGATTGTGAGTGTGGCCAAGGGTGGTTTGAAACCAACTACTTTTCGCCCCACAATTCTCCTTGATCATCCACGTGTCTTGTCTCCAAAACTGTGGTCTGGATTGTGGCCCGCCCTCAACTTTTTAAAGTTCATGCACCTTCGGTCCCTGCAATGTGATGGGACAATCGATCTCATGAACTTGACGGTGCTTCTAAACTGACGGCTTAGATCTATCCTTTCTGAATCTATGGATCATATCTAACCATTCTAAATCAACGGTTGTGATTTATTTCGCAATTCAGGTTTCGGGAGTTTCAACTCTCAACTTTCACTTCCTCCATCAGTAGCTATCTTCCGAAGTGGAAGAACTACTGAAACCTGTCCTCAACAAATAGACGATTATGATGAAATCTGACTCTCCAACCTTCGGGAGTTCTTTCTCCTTCATTCACCCTTTTCTCCCAAAGTGCTTCGTACCTGGAGTTGTATATCAGATGCCATGCATCTACTCCAATCAATGGTCTATATCCGCTCTCCACAAACACAAATCTCTGGAGTGAATCCTTTCGAAGTGTCAGATCTTCTGACACTTGTCCTCTCCAAATCAACGGCCTTGGTCTTCTTCGAGACTTCGACACTTTTCAACCAAGACCAGATCAACGATCCTTCAACATCCTCCTCGATCAATGATCGAGATCTCCTTCAGGACTTCAACACTTTCACCCTCTACTTTCCTCCAGAGTGCTTCATACCTAGAGTTCTAGATCTGGCGCAACGCATCCACTTTCAAATCAATGACTATCGTCCGCAATCATGTCTTATGTCATGGGTAGTTCTGGTAACTTGACTATCGTCTGCTTTCTAGATTTGGCGGTTGGGACGGTTCCCGGGCATCCTCGGATCTAAGGCTCAGGGTTAACTTCAGGACTTTGGAGCTTCGGGGATTTTACCTCCCTTACGACGAACTCACTCAGTTCGTTGAACTCGCGAAGTCCAAATGACTCTAGGATTAACTCCCATGCTCTTTCTCGTACCCAACGGTCACAACATATCGTGGCTTCTTCCGAACAGATTTCGTCCGTTTGTCTTCCAAACAAGGGACCCCCCCCCCCTTTTTCGATACTTCAACCTCGTTGTTCTTTCTGAGCTTTGTTATCTCTTAAAGGCTTAAGAGCTTTGCGCTCTTTCTCTTGAACTTAAGGCTTGGAAGAATCCTTCTGTGCACCCCTTACGCTCATTCCTCAACTCTAGAACTTAAGTGGTTCTTGGTCTCTATCTGCCTCGCGGAGAACCTGTGCATACATGCACTATCTCTCCTAAGATTTAACAGACTCCTTCCTCCAAGAGACTTCGAACAACTAGGAGTGTTGACATGCGTACGTGAAACTGTGCCCAAGATCGACAAACTCACAGTTCGTGGATCTAGTTTAAGCCACCACATGGTGCAAGCATCTACGAATACAAAACATGTCCAATTCATATCATTTCTTACTTTCCTAATTACACCATCAAGTAGACACAAAAAGGGATACAGTATAAATCATTAATAAAACATATCCATCCCTGGGTCATTCACAGTATATCTAATTTTATTACACAATTACAACTCAATTTCACAGGGTATAAGAATACTTATCTATTACAAGTTGCATCCAACTAACCGACTGTGGGTGTGTGCCTTTCCACCTAACCATAGGCTCAGAGAAATTCATTCTTAGTACTCTAGCCACCCTGGTGCCAAGCCATGATATCACTAGGGAATTTACACCATCTCTCAGAGAAAACTCTCTCTATCACAGTGACCTTGCAGGGTTTATTAGATGCTTTCCCATCATCAAGCTCACATTCGGTCCTTTAGGTCGTG
This sequence comes from Picea glauca, assembly GCA_000966675.3. Classification (NCBI taxonomy): domain Eukaryota; kingdom Viridiplantae; phylum Streptophyta; class Pinopsida; order Pinales; family Pinaceae; genus Picea; species Picea glauca. The sequence goes on from JZKD02S1675001.1 coordinate 172,414, forward strand.
TTCTCTGCACTTCCTTTTGGTTCCTGCATCCCCTTTTCGAGATTGTGCTCTCGTCTAGTGTCTCTCCTCTTGTTGTTTGTCTGTATGTATCTTACCTTCCCTTCTTTGGAAGGTTTCCGACCTGTTCTGTTCCTTCTGTCAGAAGGAAGCTCGGGTCTGCAGGTCTCTATGGTACTTCGGGCTAACATTCTGCAACTAGACCATGCTTCCATTCATGGGGGTGGTTGATGATTCAACCACTGGTCCTTTCTTCATTAACCGATTTCCTTCCTCTAGAGATATCATGGCTCGTACTTCAAGGCTTCCCCCCCCGTCAGTCAGTTATGGGCAATTTAACAATAATGCATTTACATCGTCCACATGCCTTAGCATGGTAATCCTATTTTATTATTAATTACAAGCTATGGGAAACATGGATGTTACAATTCCCCCCCCCCCCTTAAAGGAACACTGTCCTCGATGTTCTTTCTCAAAAACACTTGTCATGCCTTTCTCATTCAACTGTTTTAGAAATCTTGATCCTTCTTTTTCGGTGAGGTCCTTTTTCAGACCCTTAATCTTTGTCACCTGCTTTCAATAATTCTTGGACAACAAGCACGTTAATCATAGTCTTATGTGAAAATATTGCATAAAAATTTCTAGGAAAATTTCATAATCTTAGCACAATAATTATCTGCGCAGTTTGTGGATTTGTATCCACATGGTTGTATTGTTATCCAACCTCATTGTTTTTCCTTGACATACTCATTGTGTGTATGACCCCAATCAATAGTTTATAAGAACTATCAAGGTCTCATCTTCCTTTCGGTCACTCACCCTCCAAGCCCAGGCTCAGGCATCCCCTTCTTTGCTATACATTCCCTCAGGTGATCCATCTTGCCTTGCCAAGGTTTTCTCACACAAGAAGAACTACCCATCGTGTGCATGATCTGAATCAATAGTTTACAAGAACTATTAAGGTCTCATCTTCCTTGCGGTCACTCACCCTCCAGGCCCAGGCTCATGCATCCCCTTCTCTGTTATACAGTCCCTTAGGTGATCCATCTTGCCTTGCTAAGGTTTTCTCGCACAGGAAGAATTCCAAAGACTTTATCGAGCCTTATAGTTGAGGCATCCCTCAAAATTGCTCTATCGAGGCGTCCCTCCGGCTTGTGTTACCTCAACACAATATATTCTACGCGATCATGGCTTACCACGGGGTTCTGATGGCTCAATAGTAGCCATTTTTCATGCTTTTCAGCTTGACATCCTTCTGACTCAACGAACGTTAAGGATGAAGGTTACTCTCCTTCCCCTAGCACAGAAATAGATAGGGACGAGGGATACTCTCCTTCTCCCGACTCAGTCATATATAGGGACGAAGGTTACTCTCCTTCTCCCGAGTCAATCTCTATTTCCTACGATCAGAACATACTCTTTTTCATAGTTCTTCATCAAACCCGAGAGTTCAGTCTCTCGTCTTTGCACTCTTCGCATATATTTTCCTTTCACCTATATCATAGGCATACAAAAATTCATGAGACATCATAATAAATTTTAAATTCAAAGTTTCCTTGCAAATATGTCACCTACGGATTTCCAATTCCACATTTTGTTTTCATATTTGTTCTGTACAGGGACCAGATTCATAATTATGGGACTTTCCTTCCCATAGAGGTTTGGCTTAGCAGGCAATTGGTCTTCCTTATGGGCTTACAACGTTGCCATATCCAAGACCCCTTTGTTTCCTGCACTTTCAACTTCAATCAACCAAAGAAATTGTTACTTTTCCATGCACATACATTTTTATTGCACCTTTATAATGTCATCACAAACAATTTCATAATTGTGCATATTAACAATCAAATTCATTTTCTGAAAAAGGAAATACCATTCCTTGCAGTTTGGCTCAGTAGGCAATTGGTCTTCCTTATGGGCTTACAATACCACCATATCCAAGACCCATTTCCTCTCTGCAATTCATTCTTTACACGACCAAACAAACTGTTAGCCTCTCATGCATCCATGTATATATATCTATATTCAAAACCATGCAAACTAATAGTTCATCACATCTATATAAACATGAAAATGGAATCCCATTCCTTTCCTATGCCTCGTTTCAACATACCAAACCTTTCAAAACGAAATTCAACATTTCAAAGGATTTTAACAAACGTGCCAATATTCATGGCCACATTCATACCCAATGCACTCTTGCATTGTTTTCAAGTTCGTCACACTTTATGATTGGTTCTTGACCATGGTGTGTTGGAATTTAACCAACCTTTTCCTCATATGGCTTATCCATTTTCTTTCATTCTTACCGCAGGACCATACTGCCTGCTATAGGCCGATCACGACCCCAAATTAGTACACATGAACTCAAAAGTTTCACATGAATTTTAAGCATTCTTCCTCCATTAATAACCAAGGTGCCAACACTCATGGCCGCCCAAATTTGTTTTCCTTCAACGCTTACATAATGTAAGTAAAACATTGGAAGGTCCTCCTCCCTCGATGGGAAATCCATTGTCTATCCTTTATGCAAACATGCATTTCCTTGAAGCAATTCCATGCAATGTGCTAACTAGGAACACCTTTATTCCCATAGAACCAATCCCCATGACCATACTCTAACGTAGAGTGCTAAACTCTATCTTTCTTGACTGGACCGGATGGACTCTGTTTTCTCTCCACGTGATCGAGAGCTGTGACCTCAACTCTATTTATTTCAGCACTATCCTTTTCAGTGCCCGTGTCCAAGCGTTATGATCCTGGATACACCCCTTTCCTGCAAATTGATGGTGCAGATCCGTCTTTCCCCAAATCTAACGATTGCAAGGGATTGTGGAACCTCAATCGGCTCGCGGTTTAATTCTCCTTCTGATCCTTGCAATGAATACATGACGTCTAATCTACGATTGGACCCTCAAACTCAAAACAAAACTATATTGAGTTTAATTTATAGGTACATGTCCTGAAATTAATCAGCGTGCATAAGCCCTCCTCGCAATGAATACGGGTCGTCGATCTTATCACTAGATCGATTCTAAACCACACGATTCCAAATACAACAATCTCTACATAGAAGTATTTGACCGAGAATCTAGACTGAGAGCAGAGCCTTGATTTGCCAAATTCAACCACATAACCCAATCATGGTACACGTTTATGTGGCATTAGCACATGGGTTCCTTCCAGGTCCTCCCATCGATTGTTCACAGATCAATGGTTCACAGTGATTGTGGAATCCCCAATGTGTTTGCTCTTTATCAGAGAGTTCAATCTCCATAAACTGAAAAGTGCTCGCCCAACTCCTTTAATCATGGTCGTTGATCATCCACCCCGACGAGATCAACAGTGTTGGTTGATTGTGGGCCGTGAACTAGTGCGCTCGTTAATTCCGCCATTGCGCTCCGCAATCAATACGAGTCGTTCGATCTACGATCAGACCCCAAACTCAAAACAAAGCTACATTGAATTAAAATTACGGGCACAGGCTCTATCGTTAACTCGTGTGCCCGTTCGATCTCCGCAATGAATATGGATCATTGATCTTATCGAACGTGGCGTTTGATATGTTAACTCTAGTGGATCTTGAAATCGATCTGATGGCTGAGATTGGTTTCCTTCCGATGAATGACTCGTTTTCACTTCCTCTGTCAAGCTCTTGATTAACCTGATTCGATCAGGGTTTTCTTTTACGATCCTCACGATCTCGATTTGTAGTTGATCGAAGGGATTTCTACGATCTCCTAGTAAAGGTTTTTGACCTTTTGAGTCAACATAGATCATTTGGTTCAGATGTTGCTGCATCATACAATCAATCTTCATTGTTAGAGGTTCACACCTCCAACATTCGGGTTCTCTTTCCTGAATCATACCCTACTTGGGTATCCATGGCATACACTTGTTCTTGGCTGCTAGCACCCTCTTTCTGATTTTCACCTCATCAGCAATGCTTTAGCAGGATTGTCATAGTCCTGTCATTAATATTTTGACCACAACCTTCCCATGGTCATCCTCTGCTTGAGGTTTCCCATTATTGGTAACTATCTTCCTCAACACTTCCAATTCCTTTCTATACACAACATGCATCATTTGTTGTAATATCGATTAAAATGCATGTATCATAACATTCAAATCCATAAAACTCCTTCAAAATGTCCTAACATATCTTTATGCATTTCATCACATTGTCCTCGAGGATTTCCATGAATGCAATATACACAGTTCTCGACTGTTTCTGCAGTAATACAGTCATCATCACTATGGTGTCAAAACCTTTACTTTTGTTAGTAAGTTAGCTTTTTCATTCCAAAGGAAACATAACACATAGCAAGAAAGGAGTTAGGGGCTCTCCCCTTCTTCCAATTCTTTCTACACCGTCTGGGACTTTTCAGCCCAGCTGAGTTATCTCTAAAGGCCTCACTACCTTTTCTTAACATGGCTCCAACCAAGCCTATTCAATCAAACATACTCCTTTATTCATTCATTAGTCTTCTTATTCATTACATGATGCTTTCAAAATGTAATCTTCAAAGGCATAATCATTTGCCTCTTATCATGACAACATAGCATCTTTGCTCATTTACCCTTTTATCTAATTATATTAGTATTCCCCGAGGAAAGGGAATACATTCCCCTCAAGCTATTATTTGGAACAAAACTTTCATGACTCTTCAAAATGGAGTCAGCCATGCATCCATAGTATTCATTTAATCTGGACAAGAGAAATTCTTGCTTTATATTTCACTCATCAGGAAAACCATATGGTGCCTACAACTATACTCTTTCATCATACATGTGCATCACTTGCACGTTTAATATCATTCATACCTAACTAGTATTGATATCAGGATTCATATTAAGAAGCTTCACAATGCATTAAACCCATTCACTCAAGCATAATTAAACACAACTAAGTATTCATCATGCTAGCTTATTGCTTACACCTTTTCCATGTCATTCACACACATGGACATATCAGGCCTCTATATCCTTTTCCCAAGGATCTTCCAAGCATCCTTATGGTCATGTATACACATTCGTGTATATGTAGGTGCATCTATTGCACCTTTTTACCTAATGCATTCACTTGATAGTTTAACTTCATTATTAGTGTCCTTTAGTTTGGGATTTCGGTCACTTACAAGACTAATCTCACAGTCATATTTCGTATTGATGTTTCATTCACTCATGGCAATAACCATCCAGGGTCACTTTCCTCTTTACGTGACAACGTCTAGCAATAAAACCTCCTTGCCTCAACGTCCACAGGGTTTTACCCATACCACCTTTCTCTAGTTATGAGGAGTTATATACTCCAAGTTTAATGTAAAGCAGTAACTATAACTGCCAAGGATCCTACCTTATCCTGTCAGATTTCTTTAAGCCCACAAAGGTATTAACCATTATATAATCAACCATCATCAGTGCTTGAGGTTCCAACTACCCATGCTTAGAAGCAGTGTTATGAACACCAGGTCACTTGTCCTTCGAGCTTCAACTGCTCTTGACAGAACCCTGCCACCTTCTACTATCCACATTCAAGTCTTATTATAAATGTTAATTAGCATATCCCTACTCCGGTAAGAGTAGTTATCACTTTGACAAAGGGCTAAAGAAATTCTTCTGCAAGAATTCCCAAAATCATGGGTTCAATCTACAGTCCTTCTCCTCAAGGAGTAAATGCAGATAACAATACCTCTTTATGTGACTCATGCATGAGCCCATGTAGGCCAAGTGTTGTAACCATGCTCTGATACCAATTTGTAACACACCCACGATGGGGCATAAAAAATTTCTCTTTTCTTAAAGGACAGATTCTCCATCCATGGTTTCTAATTTGGAAAGTCGGGGAACCAGTCCGACTTCCTGGTCAAGGATCTCCGATTCTGGAGCCAAACGACTCTCTAAGACCTTGATGGTATTGTTCTACAATTAAACATAGACTCTTTCGACTTTCGGGTACAGGTCTAATGGTACTCGCGACCTTCCCCTTTTTCACTTACAAAATCTTTGAGTTTGGGCACTAGCCCCTTTTCTGATAAGCCCTTCCTTGTTGTTAGTGATCAAAATGCACTGACTTTTGATAGCGTTTTTATCTCTCTCTATCTCTCTCTCTCTCTCTCTCTCTCTCTCTCTGTTTCACCCATTTTCCTTGATAGCCTTTGGCCAGTGTCTTAAACTTTTTCAGCTCCTGTTGATCATTTTTTGCCCATACATATCTTTGGAGCTGCCATTATGACCCGGAAAACAAAAATCATAATAAAGCCATTAATCTACAAGTCTAGGCCATACTTCATTTTATTTATAAAGTCTATAGGCTTTCGAGACTTATAAGTTTTGACCAAAGTTTTGGTAAAACTTCAAACCCAAACCATATGAAAAAACTCTTAGTTCCTAGTTTACATCACATGTCAAGTCTTAGTCTACACAATTGATCAAAGCCAAGCGCTAACACTGAATTCTTTCCACCTCACTAAGCCTTGATATATATGAAACCTGTATATTTTAAATTCATAGTTTATATCGGATTCAACCTTAAGCATATATATAAAATATACATCTCTAAAGTTATCTGCCAAGTGCCCATAATTGAAGTCCCAGGTGTCTTCAATATACCAGAAAGAGTTTGCTGCATAAAGGTTGAATTACCTTGATTGAGTTTCTAGATTTATGCCTAAAGCAACTGCAAGATACTTACTTTCAAATGTTACATGTGTAAAGATTATATGAAGTTTGTCAGAACTTTGTCTCTGCGTACTAGAGCTGTCTTCGTGGTTTGGTTTCCATAGATTTTATAAAGGTGTCAAGTTGTTTCCCAGGGATTACAATGTAAAGGTTTCAAGCCTTGCAAGCGCCATGTGTAGCGGAGTTCGGGTTACATTTGGAGCTGTTATGGAGAAGAAGTAGAAAAACACAAATCCTCACTGCCATTCATTTGCTCTGCTCTATGCATCTTGTCAAGGAAATTTTGGTACATGCAACATTTTAATGAACGATGTTCTTATATTCTAATACACAGCAGTCGCTGCACAGATGGGAAAAGTTGCCCAACAGTTGCATATCGAGTTTGTCATTTCTACTGGTGACAATTTGGGATTCAACATTAAGAATGTTACTGTTAAAGAATCTTAAGTGTGGTTATGTGGCATCCGATTCCAAAAATGATCCAGCCAAGGAACCTGCCAACTTTACAGCTCAGGTTATTATAATGAATCATCGAGGACAGATTGGAAATGGTTATGCCCCCGTGTTCAATTTCCACACTTGCCACATTGTTGTCCAGTTTGTTGAGATCATGACCAAGGTTGACATGCATTCTGGCAAGGAATCGGAGAAGAAACCCAAGTTTCTTAAGAACGATGATACTTTAGGAGTGCATTCATTAGCTACTCAGTTGGCGTGATTGTCACAATCATTGTGATGAATTGGTTTCAGACAACACAACTTGCCCTTCTGTATATTATTCCTGGCGTAAGAGGATTTTTAGCCGTGCATTGCATTTGGAATGGAGAAGCCAAGCCAAGCGCAACACCGAGCCATTTCCCATATGTCTCATTGATTTTATAGTTAATGGATTGGCATGTGTAATACTGCAAACACTTAAAACCCTAAAATTACAGGGAGGAAGCCACTTATTATCTCCCATATCTAAGCTATTGCAGAAAATATTGAAATTCTTCGTGACCTGTCTCTTTTACAGGCACAAATGCGAGACTTGTCAGGATTTGTGGAAACATGACAATTAACTTTGAAGTCTAATCACCGTATGAACTAGAGTGGATTTGCTATTGTACATCATTTGAATTCCAATCCAAGAAAGTCTGCAGAAATTTTGACAAATACAAGGAGCTAAATTTCCTGGTGTTGGATCAGGTGGTAGTCTTGACTATAATTCAAAGGGATCTTCTTCAGTTTCTATGATGCATGAAACCGGGCCTAACTTGATACAAAGAGCGCATCCACAGGAGGAAATCACATTTCAGTTGTTATGCTCCAATGATAAGGTTGGAGGCATCATAGGAAAGGCTGGTACGATAATTCAAGCACTTCAAAGGGATACATGTGCTGATATCAAGATTGTTGATTCTGTTCCTAAGGAAGATGAACATGCTGTTATCATTTCAGCATCTACGCTCCCAAAAGGTAGACTTTCTCCTGCACATAATGCCCTTCTTCGTGTGTACAATCGAGTTGTCACTTCTGGACCTAAGAAAGATAAAATTGCAACAGCCAGACTCCTCGTCCCCTCAAACCAGATTGGGCATTTGCTCGGAAAGGGTGGCATAGTTATTGCTGAGATGAGAAAGTTAACTGGATCAAATATTTGGATTTTTGGCAAGGATCAATTGCCAAAATATGCATCCCAAAATGATGAAGTTGTGCAGGTAACTGGTGAACAGGGGGTAGTTCAAGAAGCACTTATATAGATATCAACAAGGTTGCAAAACAATCTATTTCCAGAAACACCTGTTTCAGTTGGTGGTATTGGTATTTACCTTGAACACATGCCTCCAGTTCCTGGTTCAATGGCAACATACAGGGGAAAGCCTGAACCTAGTTCACCTCCTGGAATGTATCCTCATTTGGGAGGACCCCTAAAGGACATTGATCAAGGAGGGCGACTACCTCACAATGTCAATCTTTCATAATTCCCTCCCAACATGCATCGTCCTGAAGGAATGCATCACAACATTGACTAACCACCATAACCAGGTCCATGGGCAGTGCGAGGGATAGGGTGCTAATAAGAGAGAACATGAAGCTGTACAGGAAGCTTAGACTTCTAAGGCTAAAGTTAAAAGAGTCTCAACCTCCAACACAGGATCAAACAGGTTTGGAGACTTGAATGAAAGATAGCTACAACAATGGTAGATATACCACAACCTTCCACACAACAGGTTCATGTTCGTAGATCTGCATGAGTAAGAGCTACATCGTCCAAAAGACCTTGAACATTCATAAAAGAATCAAGGTAATCATTTTTGCAAATTTTGAAGTTTTCTCAAAGCTAAAGTTTCGGTGGTTTAGGTGAACAGGACGACTGTTCATTAACCACCGAAAGCATAACTTTCGGTAGTTAATCCATTCAGGAGTCTTCTTGGTTAACCACCGAAAGCCTGTCACTGCCAGAATGACCGAATTTTTGCCCAGATCGAGATTTTTTGAGTTGGAATGGTTTGAAACCTCTTCGAATGGACATTTGTTGAATTGTCAAGTCAAATCCAATAGCTATTTTTGATGGATAAGGGAAAGAAGAGGTGTTTCAATCATTTTTGGTACCTTTTACAAAGGCAAAAAATCAGGGTTTTTGCACACCTCAACAAATTCGAATTTTATCTCTTGGAAGAGTCATCACTCAGCCTTGGAAGGCTATTCTACACTACACCATGACTCTACAGGATATGAAGACCATGAAATCTGGGATTGACCTCATTTTTGGGGATCATTCCATATCTTTTGCAAACTGAATTTTGACTTTCTATCTTTAGCATATTTGA
>JZKD02S1675001.1:189147-202066 GCA_000966675.3 Picea glauca
TCCTCCTCCCTTAGGAAGCAATGGTCCCCATTGCGTCAAGTTTCCGCAATAGATGGGAAAACTTTTGCTAAAACTGAATCTTGGTGAGCCATTTGCCTTGCTGAAGAAGTTGTCCTGCTTTGACAACCTAATAGAGTTGTATGTTTTGCTGGCGAGTGCCCTTCATCTTGGTGTCCATGATCCGATCCACTATAGCTTGTTCAAGGCAGTCGAGATTAAGTTCTATAGGGGCCAATTGCTCAACCACCTCTGAGGTGTCCAACAGAGGTGGGAAATATGGTCGAAGCATCTCCACATTAAATACTGGGTGCAAGCCAAGGAAAGGAGGAATACTCAATTCGAAATCATTTTCACCCACAACCTTTTTGATGGTGTAAGGCACATATCAAAGTGGTTTGAGCTTCTTGTGTGGGCCCATGAGGTGCTCTTTCTGCAAATGCAACCATACCTTGTCACCAACTTGAAACTTGTGTGGAAATCGACGCTGGTCATGTCGTTGCTTGTACTTGGCATTGGCCTTCTGTAAGATATCATGAACCTGTTGTTGAAGGTGTTGGATTCATTCAAATTTGGCTGCTTTGTCTGCCTCAATCTGAGCATGGGAGGACTTTGTCGATGAAGATGGAACGAGCAAAGCTACATCAATGGAGGCCAATGGCTGGAACCCCAAGCACACCTGAAAAGGGTTGTGGCTAATAGAGCTATGGAGGGCTCTATTATAGCTATGCTAAACATATGGAAGGCTCTCATCCCATGTACATGGATGCTTGGAGTTGTACATGCGTAGGATATGCACGATCATCCTATTGATCACTTCTATTTGTCCATTTGTTTGAGGGTGAAAGGTAGTTGATTTGGTCAACTTGGTGTCCATCAGAGACCATAGGTTGGACTATAAGGTACCGAGGAATCTGCTATCCCTATCTGAAATAATGGTCCGTGGTAGCCCAAAATGAACCCAAACATGGTCAAAGAAGAGCCTAGCAGTGGCTTTGGCTGTGATACTCTTTTTACATTGTGCCAAAATGGCCATCTTAGAGAATCAATCGACAACCACAAAGGCACAATCGTGACCATGTTTGGTGGAGGGAAAACCTGACATGTAATCCATGGAGACTGACTCCCAAGACTTGTCTAGGGTAGGGAGAGGAGTGTACAACCCTTACTTCTTGATGGAGGGTTTAGTGATGGCATAGGCAATGCACGACTTGATATACTGGATGACGTCCTATCGAAGCTTTGGCCAATAGAAATACTTAAGAAGGATTGCTACTATCTTCTCCACATCGAAGTGCTTTGCCACCCAACTGTAATGTGCCTCCCAAATTAGCTTTGCACACTTGCTTGAAGGAACAAAAAGATGGGCGAGATAGCACAAGAGAGCATCCTGGAGGTGGAAGTCTAGGACTTGTTTTTCTGCACTCAATGTCTGATAAGTAGCAGTGGAGTCAGAGTCACTATTGTATAATTGTGGCCACTCAGAGGTCTCGTGCCCACAAGAATTAAGAATTGTGGTTAGTGTCACATTCGGGGTTCGATTGAGGCAATCTACAACATGGTTTGCGTTGCCTTTCTTGTTCTTAATGTTCAAGTGGAATTGTTGCAACTTGCAAGTATGTTGTAATATTCCCAACCAAATCTGACATAAAAAATCAGATCTAACTGATTGAGAACTTTTGTCAAACACTTTGCGTGTTTGCTCAAAGTTCTTGGGCAAATCGACTCTCTTGTTGTCCCAACTCTCAAGGAAGATTACTTATGTGTTTGGAAGGTCAATGGAATGAGTTTCAACCTCCTTAGAACCCCCAAAGTGTCCGCTGTTATGATTATTTGTTTGTTGTTATGTATATGACAATTTTCTCATTGAGGCATTATGTCAAACAAATTGCATGCATGGCTGTAGCTTGCATTTCCATCCATGTTTTTGAGTTTAATATTGTATAAAATAACATGTAATCATATGGAACATAGACTAGAGTAAGCATAAGAGTAAATGCAAGAAATACACAACAAAAGCACAGATACCTCCACACAATGCTTGCTTGTTTATTTATTATTAATGGCTGTCCAATGGTAGTAATTTCTAGATCTGATATAAGTAATACAACGACCACTTTATTGGCCTATAATGCCTCCAAAAGTCAAGGAAATAGTGTCAATGATTCTCCTTTTCGATCCCCAAATGATGGCTTCCCAAAAGAGATGTTATATCATGAAAAATCCACAAATTCCATACCTAGAAATGTGCCTTTCTTGTTGCTTATGCCCTGCTGAAATATGCACAATAAATCTGATGTAAAATCTTCATGAAATGGCTGCAACTTGTAGATTTGATGATGGCTAACTCATACATGAAGATCCCCTGGCTGTAGATGACAAATCTGCTCACAAATCACAGGATCTCAAATCCCCAATACGCCCTCCTTCATGAAATTCGCCCCACTGGTAGAAGAAATGAATGGCCTGATGAATACCCTCAAACACTGCTGTAATAAGGCGCTATGGTGATATGGCTAGCAACCCTGGAGTGAGATCTATTGAGAATCTGATCACTTCTATGCAAATCGAACCACTCTCTCAAGATGGGTGTGTCCTAGCTCTGCAGAAACCCTCCAATAATTCGCCTTGCCTTCACAAAGGCTCCTGGAACTGAATAGATATGATGTAGAATGGTGAGAGAGGAATATTTCACCTCCGTGACCAAGCTTGGACCAGGGTGGGTGGGATCTTTCACCACCGAGCTGATCCCTAGGGTTTGTTCAGTCAAAACCCTCAAAATCCCCAAGTGCATGGGCTCACTAGCAAGAAGCCATATATCAAACTGATAATCAACATAATGAGAGAATAGAGGCCCATATCTCTCTTTTATCCTCCCTGCTCACCTTGTCTCTCCAAGTGACTTTTACTTTATTTAATTATTAATTAATTAATTAATTAAATCACTTTAATTAATGAATTAACCATTTTACCTCTAAAAAGTGGTTTATCCCTCCTTGTGGCTTCTCTGGCCACTGAAGTCACTTCTCATCATCCTATCCTGTAGTGCTATTCCTCCCGATTCTGATGAGCTATTACACTAAGAGGTTCCTACAAGTATTATGCCCAATATGACCTCCTTAGTGAATTTAATTAACATATAGCCCAAAATAACTCAAAATTATGGAAATCGTCGGAATGCAATGGAACCAAAGCCAAGCTATGTGGAATGGATCATGATGATGAAAGAAGATGAGCGATGCAAGTTGGGCCCAATAAAACCCCTCAATAGCTCCTGTACTCGCTATCACCCCTATCTGGCTACTCTGGTCAACATAACATTCTGTAATGGAATAATGTCCAAAAGTGGAGACATTACACATGTGGACCACTTTTGATGGCGGTCATTCTGTAACTTTCCTTGTGTCTTCATGAATTGCAGAGGCTTGTGATCAGTGTGGATAATTGTTTTCTTTCCCATAATATAATGCTTCCACTGTCAACATGCCTGCACAATGGAGTACATCTCCTTATCATAGGTGGGATATCTACAGACAACATTAGATAACATTTCACTGTGATAGGCCACCGGATGTCCCTGCTAAGTGAGGACCGCACCGATAGCATTTTTGGAGGCATCTGTCTCAATCTCAAATGGCTATTGCAGGTTTGGCAACATGAGCACTGGTGCAAAACAAAGGCGATGTTTCAAATCCTAGAATGCTTTTTGTTGTATTGAACCGATAGCATTTTTGGAGGCATCTGTCTCAATCTCAAATGGCTATTGCAGGTTTGGCAACATGAGCACTGGTGCAAAACAAAGGTGATGTTTCAAATCCTAGAATGCTTTCTGCTGTGATTCAAACCAGAAAAACTTGGCTTTAGCTCCACCTTTGGTCACTTGACTTAGGGGCCAAGTGATATGAGAGAACCCCAACACAAACCTACGGTAGAAGTTGGCGAGGCCCAAGAAGCTGCGGAGCTCTGTCAGAGTTGTCAGGGCTAGCCAATGGAGAATGACTTAGATCTTGGTTGGGTCCACATGCACCCCATGTTCATCCACGATGTATCGTAAGTATTGAATTCTTTGCATGTTGAATGAGCATTTCTCCAGATTGGCGTATAACTTGTGTTGCCACATGGTGCTCAGGACCTACTAATAGTGCTGCAAATGTTCTGCCCAGGTCTGGTTGAGTTTGTGAACAACCACAAGATATCATCCATCATCCTCGTGAATGTCGTTGGAGCATTAGTCAAGCCCAAAAGACATGACCAACCACTCAAAAATGCCTTCTTTAGATTTGAAGGTTGTCTTCCATACATTAGTTTGTTTTATTGGAACCTGGTGGTAGCCTGAATTTAGATCAATCTTACTAAAGAACTTGCCACCCTTAAGTTGATCAAGAAGATCGTCAATCTGGGGGATTGGGTATCGGTTCTTGACAATGATTTTTTTCAAGACTCTATAATCAATAGAGAGTTGCCATGTGCCATCCTTCTTTTGCACCGACACAATTGGTCTCTCACAAGGTGAGGAGTTCGGTCGAATGTGGCCTGTTATCCCCATTTTGTGGGATAACTAAGGAGATGATGTCTCAAGGCCCTTAGGTTGCAGACATGGAGTACCGAGAGATAGCTTGACCAACAGTGTCCACTTGCACAGATGGAGGCCCACCTCACCACCACGCTCTAGGTTCATCATGACGGTATCCACCACATCAGTTGGCCTTCGGAAGACATCGGGTCTTGCTCCATGAGGTACAAGTCGGATATTATGGTGAGTGTCATTTCAATATTTGAGGCATTTGAGTTTGTTACATCTATTACTGCTTTTGATTATGTGACATTTGCTTGGACATTATGCTTTTTGCCCTGTTTCACCTTGGTGGTTGACATTGCGCCCTAGTAAGTGGGTCACCCTTAGGGATAGGTATGCTACTGAGAGGTTCTTTTGATGAGTCATTGTGCCATTCCCAACCATACTTGCCACTTTCCACACTTCATCCCTGCATCTCCTCACCTTCTGGGTTTTTCGGGTGTACTGACCCAAGAAGGGGTTGTCCCTCATTTCATGGGAAGAAGGGGCTGAAGGTCCAGAGGCTTGTGGCTAGCAAAAGATAAAAGCCTACTTATGAATCTTCCAGATGCTCGCCCAAAGAGGTCTCGAGAGCAATGAAATGCTTCTGATAAAAAAATCAAAGACATGCAAAAACAAATTAACATTATATAAATGTCCCCACTTGTTGAGGTGTGTACACTTATGCGGTGTCCCTTTCTTTCCTTGCATATGGCACTTTGTGTACCTCTAGCTTCAAGTGGCCTTGTGGTATATTGCCCCCCAAGCTAATCGATTCACCAATAGGGAGTACCCAAGGTTTTGGATTTCTAATTAAATAATGGCATTAAATGGGCTTGGAAAAATGATGCATTGAAAATGAAGGTGCAACACACCCTCTACAAAGGCACCCATAAGTGAGACACTACAACCCCTTGTATGTCACAAACCCCATGCCCAAAAGTCTTCCCCTCATCCATAACACATCATCCACATGACTTAGAAGGAGGTCCCCTCAGGAAACACCCCTAAACTTGAGGGATGATTCACCAAATAGGCCGTTTTGTCAACCCTCCCATTCTAAAACTTGGTAAATTGCATAGGGTCTTTGAGCATGCGTTTATTTTGATGAGGTAGTTTGGATGTACATGCTTAGATGGTTATTTTATTGATTTGATTTACTCATCACGATGCTTTGACTTGAGATCCTTAGAGGGTGTATCCATTTGTCTTTGCATGACCCAGCTAGTGGATAGTTTTGGAGGAACAAGCCTAGCTTGGGCTTCCATGGGGCTTCAATCCCACAGGTTGGATGCCGAGGATCCACATGTCGGATCACATAGACTTGACTTTGGAGGCCTAGAAGACACGTTGGACAACCTCACCATACCCTCACAAGTCAAGTGACTTGCTTTTAAGGACAAAAACGTCACCTTAAGGGGCTTGACGTCATGCTTGAGGGGGTTTTGAGTAGTGATGAGGATACATGGCACATTTTGGAGGAAGGATAGCCTTGGCCATGAAGAAAAGGCAAGGATTGATGACATATGACCTTTGGAGGCCTAGCACACCTATCTCCAAGCCCAACGACTTAGCCTAAGTGCCAAAACATGGCCTCAAAGGAGGTTGACGTCATGATTTAGGGTTTTCTTTCATGTGCAAAAGTAAAATTAAATAATATTATTTGTGTAAAGGGGCAAAATAAGGGTTGTTTCCCCGTTATTTTGTGTTTACCCTAACTTTTGTGGACAAACAATCTTTAAGACTTTTGGTATAAATAGAGATCATTTGAATCTCATTTCATAACATAACTCTCCCAATGTGAGAAGTACTTGGCTGAAATTTTCGCTATTCTTGRGCATTTTCTCTCTCCTTTGTACTTGTTATGGTTCTCTTTGMTATTGGTGGAAAGAAGTGGTGCGCTACCTCTTGTGGAGTATTTCTCTTGCATATTGGTGGATAACTCTTGGTAAAGTAGAAGYTTTTCTTGTTAATTCTTGCTCTAGGTGAAGGGTTTAATCTTGTTATGGTCTCTTTCTCTTGGTTGCAAGGTTAACTAGTTGGATTTCTTGGGGAGTATAAGGGCATACAACCCCACTRAGCCCATCAATATTTGTCTTGGAAATAATTTGTTGCTTAAGGTAGTGCTAGGAGAAGTAAAAGGGCTTACACYCTCYTAGCACTTCCTAGTTAGCTTTACTTGCCTTGGGGAGTAMAAGGGTTTACACCCCCAAGGAAGTAGTATAGTTAACTCATTCTTTGATTCCATAACCCAATAGTTAAAGCACTAATCATTTTCAATTTGCATTGGAGAAATAAWWTTTTTGCTTTGGGATACGTGAAAACAYGAGATAATCAACTTGTTCAAATTGCAATCTCTTCTTGATGTTCTAGGCTTGTCATTGCCACTAGGGCGTCTCAATGTGCTAAGTATTTCTTGCTGCTGTTATAAYTTTTCATCTACAACCATTAGGGCTGCARAAACCCTAATACTTTTTCATTTATAACTTACTACTCAAYCGTGGAAAGTTACTGAAAGTTTGCCACATTAATCTACTAAGGCTAGCGCACTTTTTGGGTGGATTGTTGACAASTTTTGAYRGTTGATTTCTGCTGTAATAACTTGTTTGTTACAGCCATAAGGCTGATAATTATTTCTGCAGAACATGTTTACAACAACTTTACATTGTTGCTAAAGTTTCATGCTATCTTCTTGAGCTAAACTAGTCATTTGCTAGCTTGTCTCTTGTACTTTGCACTTAGCTTTAAGCAACTTTATTTTGCATCTGTCATTATCATTTTGTTGCTGATATACGTCATTGTTTACTGCTGCAATTAGGGACAACAAGCTCAACTTGCTTGTCCACCTAACATTATACGCATATACTTGGCTTGTTCTTGTGTCTCAGGCAGGTACATCACTCTTCACAGGTATTCTTACCTCTTGGCAACCTTTGGCTAC
This sequence comes from Picea glauca, assembly GCA_000966675.3. Lineage (NCBI taxonomy): Eukaryota > Viridiplantae > Streptophyta > Pinopsida > Pinales > Pinaceae > Picea > Picea glauca. Next base: position 196,641 of record JZKD02S1675001.1, read on the forward strand.
CACCAAGACTCTTTCTCAAGCCTTTCCGTGCTTAGCATCTTGACCTATACGGGGACCCTCCTTCATCTCTTTACTTTCCATCTCATTCCCCTCAGGGTCACCGAGATTCCCCCCTTGAGGTGATTCTATCATCTCTAAAGTCACGGGAATACCCGCCTAAGGTGACAGTGGGTAGGTGTTCTCTAAGTTGTCGCCGTTTGGTGGTTGGGTCAATCTTTTCCCAACCTACAACTTGTGCAATAACATGGCCCTTTCAGATGAGCTCATGAATTTGACACTTTATTTCCTCATTCTCCAGAAGGAAGCATCTATATATTGGACCATTGGGTAAGGGAGAACCAGGTATCAAGTCAATGGGATGTTTGACATGACAATGTAGAGGCACTCCTATAGGTAAGGCGAAGATGTCTCTATATTCCTCTACAACCTTGTCCACCTGCTTTTGTTGTGCAGAGACACCCTGTGCTGAAGTTGTGGTGGTTGCGATGATCTTTTGTTCACCTTCTAACCGAACCATGAAGAGGACAAACTTTGTAGTCTAAGAGATTACCTTTTGGCACTATTTTGCCTAGATCAATGAAATTGCAGTAGTCAAAACTACCTCTAGTACCTTGTAGGGCTAACCTCCCAAAGTAACAATGACACTACGAGGCCTGGACTCAAAAATAACATGACATTTCCACATATAGGGTTGTCCTAAAAGAACATAACAAACTTCGAGTGGGGCAACATCACATAGTACCTCATCTTTGAAGGGCTTGATGTTGTAGGACAGGCAACACCGATGGTTGATGTGAAGGTCTTGTCTCTGGCTCAACCAATCGATGGTGTATGGTTGGTGGTGTGGCATTGTCAGCAACTTCAATCTCTTGATGACCTTCGCTGAGATCAGGTTCTTCTAGCTCCCACTATCAACAATAAAATGTAGAGGGGTCCCCTTCACCCACATCTGTGAATGGAAGAGGCGTTCCCCCTCCTCAAGCTCCTTTAACTCTTTTGGTTGTATCTTTGCGGTTGCGATGGTAGCACTAGGTTCTACATTGATGATCTGCTTTCCTTTATCCTATTCCGAATCAGAGTCCAAGTCAGGGTTCGACTCTTTTTCTTTAAGCTTGACCAACAATGACTGTTCTGAGTGGCATTCATCAGTGTTGTGCCAGGGGATTTTGTGGAACTCACACCTTTGAGGTTGGTTCTCCCTAGTTTGTCCCTTTTTCTGTGAGTTAGGGCTGCTTTTACCATATTTCTGTTGTGGTAGATTTGCAGACCCAAACTCCCACTTATTTCGTTGCTTAAAATTCTGCTCGATTTTGACAGCTTATCGATAAGTGGCTCCTAGTGAGGAGATGTCTAAGAAATCCATCTCTACTTGGATGTACCTATGTAGGCCATTGCAGTACTTCAAAACTAGATGCTGCTCATAGTTTCTGATACCCAACTTTGAGTGCAAGGTATGGAAGATGTTGGTGTACTCCAACACTGTTTGGTCTCTCTCCTGATGTAGAATCATCCATCTCGTGTACTAGTCATCATAGTTTCCAACATGGTAGAATTCCACCTTTTGGGCATCAACAAAGGCCACCAAGTGGGTCCTGTCTTGAATGCTATAGACTCGTCTTCGTTATGTCTCTCTTAGTAACTTTCCCACCAATATTTTTCATGGGGAAGGGTTTTAAGGAGTGCGAAGGTGATCTTTTCGATGTCGGAAATTTTTTGAACAGAGTAATAACCCACTTAGAAGCATGTTGGATTGTGCTAAAGACGTCATTGATCCAAAACATCATAAGGGTGTTTACACAATACCATGCTCATGTGGAAGATATTATATTGGAGAGACAAGGAGATCACTACACATCAGACTCAAAGAACATTGCATTGACATAAAACATAACCGGATCAAGCGATCTGCCTTAGTTGAGTATTCACAAAATGCTGGCCATCTGATTTGTATTGACAACACTAAAATCATTACGAAGATGAGCCACTATGGTAAAAGATAGGTACGTGAAGCCCTTGAAATATAATTAAATGCTGCAAACATCAACAAAGATGATGGGTACAAAATTAAAGAAGCATGGAAGCATGTTATACAAAGAATTAAAAACGAAAATAATAACTTGGAATAATACTTACATTGGTTGGTTCTTTCATTGGTATCAATGTCTATTTATTTAGGGTTTGGGAGATCACTAATAATTGAGCTTTACAAACTCCTGATGATGATTCCGGCTTGGGGATTGAAATGTTGAGAAAATTAAAACAATAACACAGTTCCACTCTTCTCATAAAAACTCTACTGCATAAACAATGAATAATTTAAGAGTAATAACCCTCTAAGAAATTCGACGATTTCTCCAAAGCATTTACATCTATCTGGCCTTCAAATAAAGGGATATCAAAGTTAACTTGTACCTTGAAGGGTGTCGCACCTCCGAAATGGTTGCTTGTTGAAGGTTCCTCGCCCGCCATCAACACTTGTTGAAGGATCTAGGTGAAGTTTTCCATCATCTCGTTCGTATGTCACGTGAAAGGCTTTCTCGAGCAACATCTTGATAGGATCTCCTGCTTCGTCATCTCTCTTTTACCCCGCCATGGGAGGCCGCTTGGGCTGGTGAGAGCAATTGTCTCCTAGTGAAACTAGCTCGACACCCAACTCTCTATACCCTAACCTCATCGGGACATGCACCGAGAAACAACAAGGAGCAGATTGCTCTGATACCACTGATCTAGATTGTATAGAGAATGAAATGAAACACACACAGGAATATAGTAGAGAGCACAATAATATAGTGAAAACCCAACTTCTATTAATGAATGAAATAACGTAATATTGTAGAATACAAACTGGCTAGAATGGTGGTAGCTTATCTTCGAAGAGAGAGAGAGATGTTAGCTACGTTCATTCACAAAAGATAATACAAGAGGCCAAAGAAATGGCCTTTTATCATAAAGCAAGAACCCTAAAGGTCCAAGTCACTAAGCTTAGGAGGTGAAGTGCCAAAAAGGTGTTTTTGGGCCTGAGGTAGTTAGTTTCTACATCAACTTCTTGGGGGCGCAACTTTTGCATACAATCTTCGTTGGCGTGCATAGTAGCTCGTTAGAAAGCTCTAACTAAGGACTACAATGTTGTGTCATGGCCTAGTCTATGACATGTAGAATTTGGTTGAAACCTATGATCCCCAATTTCTAGGGATAACTAAGGAGAGATGTCAAGAGGCCCCTAGGTTGTAGACATGGAGTACCGAGAAACAGATGGCTGACGACCTCCACTTGCATAAACAGAGGCCCACGTCACCACCACAGATCTCAGGTTCATCATGATGGTATCCACCGCATCAGCTTGCTTCCGAAAGACGATGGGTCTTGCTCCATGAGGTACAAGTCGGGTATTGTGGTAAGTGTCACTTTAATATTTCAGGGATTTGAGTATGTTGCATTTAAAGCTGCTTTTGATTATAGAATGTTTGCTTGGAAGTTATGCACTTTGCCCTGTTTCACCTTGGTGGTTGACATTGCACCCTAGTAAGTGGTCACACTTAGGGATGGGTTTGCTACTGGGAGGTCTCCTTGACAACTCATTGTGCCACTCCTGATCATACTTATCATTTTTCATCACTTCACCCCTTGTTCATCTCTTTATCTTTTGGGATTTTTAGGTGTATTGACCCAAGAAGGGATTGTACCTCATTTCATGGGAAGAAGGGGATGAAGGCCCAGAGGTTTGTAGCTGGTAAAAGATAAAAGCCAATCATAAACCTTCTAGATTCTCGCCCAAGGATCCCGAGGACAATGAAATGTCTCTCATAAGAAACTGATGGGTCTCGTGAAAAATAACAATATAAAAATGCCAACCAAGGTAGAGCGTGTGTGGGAAATGTTTTTCATGCTTAGGTAGAAGTCCCACACATTGTCTTCAACTTGGGTAAGCGTAATGTGACTAGCGTAGAGTCAAGGTGGGAATTGTTTTTCATGCTTAGGTAGAAGCCCCACCTTGGCTTCAATCTGGAAACATCTTAAAAAACAAAAGACAATAAATGGGCTTGGAAAAAGGATGCATTGAAAACGAAGGTGCAACACACCCTCTACAAAGGCACCCATAAATGAGACAATACAAACCCTTGTATGTCATGAACCCCATGCCCAAAAGTTTTAACCCCCCATCCACTTCATCTTCTCCACATGATTTAGAGAGGTTTCCACCTAGGAAACACTCCTTGAATTAAGGAATGATTCACCCAATAGGTCACTTTGTCAGCCCTCCCATACCTAAACTTGGAAAATTGCATAGGGTCTTTAGCACTTGTTTAATTTGATGAGGTAGTTTTTGATGTACATACTTGAATGGCTCTTATATTAAATGTGATTTTACTTGCCATGATGCTTTGACTTGAGATCCTTGGAGGGCGCACTTGTCTTTCTTTGCAGGACCTTGACTGGTGGACAATTTGGAGGAACAAGCCCAGCTTGGGCCTTCAATGGGGCAAGAAGCCCACAGGTTGGATGCCATGGCATGCACATTGGATGATGATTGTAGCCTTTGGAGGCTTAAGAGATACCTTAGAGGACCTCTCCTAGCCCTTCAACACCCCAACGATTTGCCTTTGAAGGCTAGAGCGCTACATCTTGGGGATTGATGTTTTGTTGGGGCTAGGGTTTGGTGGTGGTGGTGTTGATGATTGACACTAGGCACTTTTTTGAAGAGGAGAAGCCTTGGCTTGATGGAGAAGACCCTAGCGCATAAGAAGGAGGCCTTTGGAGGCCCAACGTTTCATCCCCAAGCTCAATGACTTGCTCCAAGTGCCAAAATGTTGCCCTAGAAGGGGTGACGTCATGCTTTTTTAGGGCTTTCTTATGTGCAAATTAAATTTTAAAGTTGTAAAGGGGAAATGTAAAGGAGGTTGGCCTCCTTACTTTGTGGTTTACCCTAATTTAAGTGGACAAACACTTTTTAGGAGTTTTGTATAAATAGAGATCAATGACATTTCATTTTGACATAACTCTCCCATCTTGGAGAGGATACTTCGCTGAAATTTGCGCCCTCTTTGGGCAATTTGGATATCTCTCTCTTGTGCAAATGTCTTTTGGTGATTTCTTTTGGTATATTGTGGAGCTAAGGTGGTGCGCACCTCTTGGAGGCTTCTTCTCTTGCTTATGGATGGATATGGTTTGGTAAACTAGGGTTTGATCTTGCATCTTGTGGAATTGGCAAGGAAATTTCTGCATTTATTGACATTTTCTTCTTGTTCCATGCTATTCTTGTTTGAAACCCTAGGAGGAGTATAAGTGCATACACCCTCCACCAATTTTCATCTCATTTGTTGGTTGATACGTCATTTTTGACAAGGTTGCTAGGAGGAGTACAAGGGTGTACACCCTCCTAGATTTACCTTAGTTTGATTTGCATGCCCTATGGAGTAAAATGGATT
>JZKD02S1675001.1:246942-257529 GCA_000966675.3 Picea glauca
ACCCTTTGCCTACGAAATAGCTCTTGATTCCTTCTTTGATTAACGGCTTCCAATTTCTCTGAGTCCACTCCTCTACTGACTTAGGCGAGGGCCAGAGGCCCGTGAACTGGCCTATAAGACCTTTCTCAGCAAGATTAAGAGTTTCTTTACAGGTTTCTTCTTCTGGAAGAGCTACCGAAGGTATGGAATCCATCCTCTTAACGAACTTCTGCTGATTGACTGAGGGTTGTCGCTTGGAGATCGAGTCCAACATTGCTTTGAAAGCAATAACTTCAGGAGGGGGCGGGGGAGGGTCCAGAGAATCCCCAGGGGGTGGCATGTCTGGTCTCTGGACAGACCCAGACGGCCCGAAAGCTCGGCTAAAAAAGGAGAAGGGGGGCCAGGAAGGCCCTGGAGGGAGACCGGGAGGCCCAGCAGCAGGAGCTGCCAGGCAGGGAGGCCGCAGGAGGTAGCACGGGGCCGCGGAGCAGCTAGGTCGGAGGCGCAGCTCGCGGATAAAAAAAAATATTCTATTCACCTTGCACATGATTATTCAATACTCGCAAAAGGTGGTGAGCTTGGCTCAGAACGATTAATTAGGCAGCGAGCAACGCCCATGTTCGGGTTTGAACCCGAGACCTGACCGTCATTACATGACCGACCTTACCACTACGCCGCATCCACGACCTTAAGTCTTATTACAATTACTTTTGTGTTTTGAAATCATTTTATTTTTAAAACAATATTTTAAATACATTTTAAATAATTTATAATACAACATAGTTAGTAACTTGACGAGAACTGTGACCTCAAAACGAGAACTCTAGCACTAAAACCAATATTTGTGTGTTAAAAACACCAAAATCAACCCTCAAATTGAAAAATGGTGCTACAAGTAGCTCTTTTTTTAGGGTTAAAATTACCACCTTTTTCAACCATGGCATTAATAGCCTCATGATATTTCCAACGGAAACCTTAAATCAACCCCCGAATCAAAATGTGGTGTTGACAACATCACCATTTTTTTTCAAGGTTAAAATTACAACTACTGTGAAATCATGGACTTAACAACTCTTATCGTTGCAACCAAAATATTAACATTAACCCTCAAATCGAAAAGTGGTGCTCCTAGTAGCATCCCCTTCTTTTTGTCAGAGCTAAAGTTACAACTCTTTTGAAATTACGGCCTTCAAAATCAGTGTCCTTGCAACCAAAATCTTAGACTCAACCCCTAAATTAAAAAAGGTGTTATCAATAGCACCATCTTTTCTTTCCAGGGTTAAAATTACAACATTTTTGAAATCGTGGCCTAAAAGTCCAAAACTATTACATATACAATCATAAAAATAAAAAATAAAAACATTAAAAAAATTAGGAAAGATAAATAAAAATGAGAGGGAAAAAATAGAAAAATAAAAAGGAAAAGAACCCCGAAACAGGAAAACAACTATATTTTTTTAAGAAGAAAATTAAAAGAAAAATACATTTTAAATAAAAAAAGAAAAAAAAAACTTGATAAAAAAACATTATTAAAAAATGATATAAAATAAATAAATCAAAATTTATTCCTTTCAAAAAAATTTAAAAATAAAACCAATTGAAAAACATTTTTTAAATTAATAAAAAAAATTAAAAATTAATAAAAAAAATTGTTTTCTAGTTTCTTTGTGACTTGAGGGACTAGCCCGTGGTCTAAGAAATCTTGACCTAGGGGTCTCTATGCTTTCATAATCGTTCGAGGATCGCACTTGGCCTGGACCATGCTACCCCCTCTCACCTAGGGGTAACTAGAGGAGATAATGCCTCATGGCCCGCAATGAAGACAATGATCCCAATAACGATGATGATCAATATTCTCCACAAACAACAACCCCTCAAATGCCTCCCTCCTCATTAAGCTCAACTTATCATACCTAATCTACATGGTTCATCGGATGATGGTGGTCCAACACATTGTGAGGTACACTACTCATTGTTTCATATAAAGTGTCATATTTAATGCATATAGCATTTAGGTGAGGATCATGATTTGAAGCTGGATACTGAATCATAAGCTTGGAAGTTATGTTTTTTTCTTTGTTTCACCTTGGTGGCCATCACTTGTTTCCTATTCCAATGTTGTCACTCTTTGGGAATAGGGGTACTGTTGGGAGGATTTGATAGGGGTAACGTACAACTCCCCCCCATACTTAACAATTTCCATCATGGGGCCTTCCACATTGTACTAAACTTCGGTAATGGCTATTACATGTACACCAAAAAGGCCTTTGGTTCATTATCCTATGAGTAGAAGGGATAGACTATCGAGATTGAAGTAGATGCTAGAAAAATGAATAAGAAAAAGAAAGAATGTTATAATGAAAGAAGCAATGATGGGATTACAAATGAACAATTCAAAAGCCAAAGGCCATCTTGAGCTCTAGTACCCCTTCATTGTGAGGCGATCGCTCCTAGTCCTACTGCACTGAATGTATATCAATCAAAAGGAATTAATCTAAGTAATAAAAGAAAAGACAGAATAAAGTGCTTGAAACCTGAAAAAGGGGACTTGCAATGTGTTATCCCCATTTCCTAGGGATAACTGAGGAGATGATGTCTTGAGGTCCTCAGGTTGTAGACATGGAGTACTGAGAGACAAATGGCTGACAATGTCCACTTGCACAAACAAAGGCCCACCTCACCACCACATATCTCAAATTCATCGTGATGGTATTTGCCACATCAGTTGCTTCCAAAAGGCATTAGGTCTTTCTCCATGAGGTACAAACCAAGTATTATGGTGAGTGTCATTTCAATATTTGAGGCATTTGAGTGTGTTGCATTTAAAGCTACTTTTGATTATGTAATGTTTGCTTGGAAGTTATGCTCTTTTCCTTGTTTCACTTTGGTGGTTAACATTGTGCCCTAGTAAGTGGTCACCCTTAGAGATGGGTTTGCTAATGGGAGGTCCCCTTGACAAGTCATTGTTCCATTCTTGATCATACTTACCACTTTCCACACTTCATCCCCTTGCCTCCTTATCTTTGGGATTTTCGGGTGTACTGACCCAAGAAGGTATTGTCCCTCATTTCATGGGAAGAAGGGGTTGAAAACCCAGAGGAAATGTAGCTGGAAAAAGATAAAATACAAATCATAACCTTCCGGATGCTTGCCTAAATGGGTCTTGAGAACAATGAAATGTTTCTCCTAAAAATTTAAAGACCTGAAAAAGAAAACACATATATATATAAATGTCTCACTTGTTGATGGATCTACACAAGTGCGTTACAAGCTAGACTTCACCCCCATGGCACTATGTGTACCTCTCCCTGCAAGTGACACTGTGGTACTTCCCCCCAAGCTATATGTTACCCCATAGGGAGTACCCAGTTGTTATGGACCTTAATTAATTAATGGCATCAAATGGGATTGGAAAATGATGAATGGAAAATGAAGGTGCAACACATCCTATACAAAGGCACACATAAATGAGACACTATGATCCATTGTATGTCATGAATCCCATGCCAAAACGTCTTACCCCCACCCAATTCATCTGATCCACATGGATTACAGGGGGTTCCACCTAGGAAACATTCCTTGACTTAGGGAATGATTCACACAATAGGTCACTTTGTCAACCCTCCCATACCTAAACTTGGCAAGTTGCATAGGGTCTTTGAGCACTTGTTTAATTTGATGAGGTGGTTTTTTATGCACAGGCTTAGGTGACTCTTTTATTGATTTGATTTACTTAGCATGATACGTTTGACTTGAGATCCTTGGAGGGTGTATTCATTGTCTTTGTAGGACCTTGCTTGGTGGACTATTTTGGAGGAACAAGTCTAGGTTGGGTCTAGGTTGGGCTTCCTTGGGGCATGAAGACCACATGTTGGATACCATGGCTCTCACATTGGATGATGATGATATCCTTTGGAGGCTTGAGAGACACCATGGATGACCTCACCTAGCCCATACAATCCCAACATTTTTCCTTTGGAGGTCAAAACATCACATTTGGAGGCATTGGCGTCACCCTAGGGCTAGGGTTTTAGTGGTGATGATGGACACTTGGCACTTTTGATGGGAAAATACCTTGCAGTGAGGAGGATACCTTGGCTTGAGGACACATGGCATTTGGAGGCCTAGTTCTATCTCCTTCAACCCCAACGACTTGACCAAAGTGCCAAAACGTCACTCATTAAGGAGATGACTTCATTTTTAGGGTTTCTTGTGTGCATTTTTTAAGTTAAATTTGAATTTTATGTTGTAAAGGAGTGAAGTAAGGGTGGTTGCCCCCCTACTTTTTCGTTAACCCTAAAGTTAAGTGGACAAACACTTTTTATAATATTTGTGTAAATAAGGATCATTTCTATTTCATTTTCACCATAGCTCTCCCATTTGCAGAAGGATACTTGGCTGAAATTTGTGCCTTCTTTGGGAAATTTGGATCTCTCTCTCTCTCTCTCTCTTTCTCTCTCTCATGCAAATGTATTTTGGTGATTTCTCTCGTTGTACTTTGGTGCTAAGGTGGTGCACACCTCTTGGAGACTTCTTCTCTTGCTTATGAATGGACATTGCTTGGTGAACTAGGGTTTTATATTGCATCTCTCTTGGAATTGGTAAGAAAAATATGCAATTTGTTATTTCTTGTTTCTTGTTTCACGGTGTTATTGGTTGAAACCATAGGAGGAGTATAAGTGCACACACTCTCCATCAAGATTCATCTCATTTCTATTTGATAAGTCATTTTTGGACAAGGTTGTCAGGAGGAGTACAAGGGTGTACACCCTCCCAGATTTACTTAAGTTTGATTTACATGCCCTAGGGAGTAAAAGGGATTACACATCTAGGGATATTGTGATATAAATATTACATCCAAGACTCCATTTACCCAATATTTTAAAGGCACTAATTTGAATTTTTCATTTGAGAAAAAAAAATTCTTGCATTGGGTAATGTGATTTTATGAGATTTTCAAATTGTTTGAAGTGAAATCAATTATATGTTCTACTAGCTTGCTTGAGCCACTAGGGAGTCCTATTTGGCCAAGGATATATTATTTCTGTTATAACATTAAAGACACATCCATTAGGTCTACAACAAATTTCTCTCAAACTTTTACTTTTTCTCTCTTTTCAACTAGCAAAATTTGCCAGAACACTGCCATAATAATCTACTAGTCATTTGTGCATATTTTGGGTGGTTTAATTGTAATTTTTGGTGGTTAGATTTTTCTTCTGTAGCAATATTTTTCAACAACCATAAGGCTTTCATAATATCTCCGCAATAACATCTTTCAACAGCCTATATTGTTGCTAAAGTCTTGTTTTATCTCACTTGAGTTATGCTAGTCATTGTTAGCTTATCTCTTGCATCTTTAACTAGAATTTTAGTGACTTATTTAGAAGATTTGATTTTCATTTACTTGATGAATTATATCATTGTTTACTGCTTCTATATAGGACAACAATATTCACTTGCTTTTCCATTGGATATCAAGGCTTGTATACTTGTCTTTTCTTGTGTCTTGGGTAGGTACAACAATCTTCTGCAGGTACATTACTTCTTGGAAACCTTACTTCATCAACAAGACTTCATCCCAAGTCTTCCATCTCTCCAAAACTTGACCTATATGGGATTCATCTTCTATAACCTCACTTTCCATATCATTTCCCCCTAGGGTCACCCGATATTCCCCCCTTGTGTTGGATTTTTCCTTCACTAAAGCGAGGGGAGGGTTTATCTAAGGTGACAATGGGTAGACTCTCCCGCAGTTATCACCATCTTGTGGATTAGGTCAAGATTTTCCCAACCTACAGTTTGTGCAATAACATTTTGGCGTTGTTGTCGGGGAGGATTTTGAATCCTCTTTCGTGCTCTAATGACACTTTGGCAAGCTTCCATCCCAAATCCTTTACCCCTAGCTTTCCTGACGAATCCATTGGAAGAATGTTCCCCTTGCATCCTTGATAAGATTTCCTTAAGGATTATATGGTGACTCCATTATGGGACGTACCCAAAAAAAGAATTACCCAAGTCCCCAACATGCATCCAAGCATCATAAAACTTCACCCAAACGGTCTAGTCCTTTATCATATCCCACTTCTCATGCTTGCAAATCTACCTCTCCTACCCTCCATCTTCACCCACTTACCCTACACCTCCACTTTCATCCATGCTTGACAAGGATGCATACAATGCTTTATACATGAAAAGGATCCCTGGGTCTCCTCACAAACTCCCAAGGGACTTTAAGGAATGGCTCCCTATCTTCTCAAGGGATGATTTCGTCACAACCAAAGATCATTTAGATACCTTCCTCCGTGCCCTTGAACCCTATGACCAACACAAACATGTTTGGATGATAATTTTCTCTTACACTCTTGTCGAAAGGGATACGTAGTGGTATGCTAGTATCTTTCCAAGGATGATCACAAGTTGGGATTTTTTTGAGAACGTTTTGTCAAAAGATTCAAGAAAAACAAAGATTTTCAGTCCCTTTACGATAAACTCTATAACTAAAAAATAAAACCAAGGGAAAACATAAAAGACTTCAATGATAGGTTCAATACCCTTGTGAGGAGATTTCCTCAATATTTCAAGCCCTCTCGAGGTACCATCCTCAAGTCCTAGATGTCAACCATGAGAGATCCCTACGGATTTCTAATTGAAAAGGGATGCCCTACAACTTTATTTGAAGTCCAAGAAAGGGCATGTGAGATCGAAGAGAACATAGGTTTCTCTCTCTATCATATGAGGATTGTCTTGAGCAAATAATTTAGATAAATCAAGTTGCAGACCTTGTCGTTCCAGACCCTCCCCACAATGTGAAGTAATACCTGCAAAGGGAACGATAGGAATCCGCTAACCAGAATGTTGTTCACATGATGAGACTATTGGGGAAAGACAAGGAACCAACATATGAATAAATACCTCCCCCCTATAAGGGAGATGTTGAAATTTGAAAGAAAACGAGCAACAAGGTAGGCTGAAGAGAATTTTTTGTAACATATTCAAGAAGTTCTAATTAAGCCACATAAAGAGAAGAAAATTGGTGCCATCAAGAATAAATATAAGACTATATTCCCAAACAAGAACAACAAACAAGACTTTGTCAGAGATCATGTCAGCATTCCCCATCAAGTTCTGGATGAAGGGATTGACAACACCTTCATTTTTGCAAACTCTTTTTTTTTAGATAACAAAAGGAAGGATGGAGCTTGGGGCTTAGACTTCGATGGCACACACTCAATCTCAAGCTCAGGTGGAGGAATAGTTTTGATCTCACCAGATAACAAAAATACCCTTTTCTCATATAGGCTTGAGTTTAACTCCACAAACAACATCGCTGAGTATGAAGCCCCCATTTTGGGCATGAACCTTGCCATTGATATGAACATCAATTCCGTACATGTAAGAGGAGACTCATACTTGATCGTTTCACAGGTTAACAATAAATTTTTTGCTAAGAACCCAAGGTTGAAATAGTACAAAGATGTCGTCTAGGATGCCATGAAGAGATTTGATAACTTTTCGATTGAAGCCATCCCTAGAGAAGAAAATAATTTGGTAGACAACCTTGCCGTATCCGTGTATACTTTACAAATTTTCAAAGAGATCGGTCTCTAAAAAGTGGAAGCAAATTTCATGCCTTCAATACCTGATAACTTGGAACATTGGCACATTTTTTATAATGAAAACCAGATCCTACGTTTCCTCCAAAATGAAGGTGAATTCTCGGAAGCCCAAATAAACTTGTTGGCAGAAGAAGCGAATATTGAGATTATTGATTTTCCTGATGGACCCTTACCCAAAGGTGGCGTTCCCCTAAAGATACTTTTTGATCGAAGTGACATGTATAAGGGGAATTCATCAAGCAAAATTGATGACGAGGTCATTGAGTTCAATATTAGAACCAAGGAATTCCCCAAAATGGTCAAATTTGGAAAAAGAACAATTCCTTATGAGAGGGAGAAGTTGATTTCCCTCATAAGAGAATTTAAAGATGTTTTATTCTAGTCATATGAATATTTGAAGGCTTATCGAGATCTTCAAATGAATTCATGGCTACATTTAATGAGTGATGCACAAATCCCGTTGAAATTCCGAATAATTTCCTGTAAAAGCTCGCCAAACCATCAAAATTTCTCACATCAAATGTACACTTAGGACTTGGCCACTCCAAAATATCCTTTACCTTTTTATAATCCATCTTGAAGCCTTCATTGGAAATCACAAATTCCAAGTACACTAATTTCTCCTTCAAAAATGTACATTTCTTCAAATTTATCCATAGTTTCTCTTCTTTCAACCGTTGTAATACCTTTCTCACATGTTATGGGTGATATTCTTTGGTTTTACAAAAAAACAAAATGTTATCTAGGTACACAACAACAAACTTTCCCAAAAATAGTTTCAAAACTTCATTCATAACTCTCAAGAATGTGTTAGGGGCATTAGTTAGCCCAAACGACGTGACTAGCCACTTAAACAGTTCATCTTTCGCCTTGGACATTGTCTTCCATTCGTCACCGTCCCTTGTCCAAAACTGATGATATCCACTCTTCAAAACGATCTTTGAAAGGTACTTTGCCCACTCATACAATCCATGAGGTCATCCATCCTAGGTAAGGGAAACGTGTATTTAATAGTAATCTTGTTGATAGCTCGTGAATCAGTCCTGGGGAGGGAAATTATTGCTTTATCCTTTGATTTGGGAGTTAAGTCCACCTTTACCTTGCTTCTGCTACAATGGGTTTGTAGAGTTGAAATCCTACTTATTATTTTTCTTGAACTTTTGCTCAATCTCGAAATCATATCAGTAAGCAACTCCCAGTGAGGAGAGATGTGTTGGAATATTGTAACTGCAAAGAGTATTCTATTTATTATTGAGTTATTATTCATTAGATCAATCCCCTTTTTGGATTGATCATGTCGGGCATTGTAATTGACCAAATCCCCTTTTGTGAATTGGTCAAACCCAAAATATAATATGCAAATTGAGAAGTCGTCCCCCAGGAAAATTAAAGTGGTTTTAACCACTAAGAAGACAAGTCGGCCCTGCCCAGTGAAGAGACACATTTCCAACACCTGGCAGTTTGTATAAATAAAGGAAGTCAATGCCTCATTATCACACACTCACTCATTCGTTCATCCAATGCGCAAGTTTGGTAGTTGCAGTTGGGAGAAGAAGGAAGAGAGGTGCATTGCTCAGTGTTGGATATTTTCTAGTGTTTTGGTTTATTGTCTTGGCATTGTATTGGCTATCTATATTAAGGAAGTTTTGTTGGGTTTTCTCCCCCATGAGGGTTTCCCAGGATAAACACTGTGTATCTTGTGATTGTGTTTCTCTCAGTGATCCTACCTATGTTATGGTTATCTAGTAAATTGAAAAGAAACCTAATAATAGCTTAAACCTTAACATGGTATCAAAGCTAAGCTAAAGAGAGCATCTTTCACTAGATAAAGAAAAACGTCATTGTTGTCGTAAAAGAAAATTAGGGCTTTTCGTTGAAGAGGAATATCAGCCTAAAAACCATGTAGAAAATTGTGTCCTGGCCTAGGGAACTCTTTGGCACCTTGAGCGCACATTTTCAATGGTCAGATACTCTGAAAAGTCAAACCCTAGTTTTGACTAGTACCAGAAGTACCAGAAAACCAAGAAACCAGAACCAGCACCAGAAGTAACAGTCCAGAATTCCGTTGGTCCAGTTTGAAGGGGAAAATTTTGGATTTTCTGAAATCTAACTGCACCAAGTACTCGCCTTAGCCAAGCACACCTCCTGGTAAGTTAAAAATTAAATTCTAAACATTTTCAATTTTTGGTCATTTTCCTAGCTCCAGTAAAGATGTCTGCAAGCACTAAGCTTGTTGACAAGCTAGGTGTGGAAAACTTTCATGCCTGGAAGTATAGGATTGCACTCATTCTTGAAGAGAATGATCTAGCAAGATTCATTAAAGAAGATGTACCAGAACCTACTGATGTTGCAGATAAAGAAAAACACCAAAATGACACAGTTAGGGCCAAAAGAATCATTGCAGATTCTATTAAAGATCGCTTGATTCCTCAAGTGGCTTCAAAGAAGACTCCAAAAGAAATGTTTTATGCCCTAACTAGGATGTATGAATAAAAGAGCATCAACCAGAAGATGAATCTAAGAACTCAACTCAAAAGTACAAGGATGCAGAAAGGAGAAACAGTGCAAGAGTATTTCTCTAGAATATCACAATTCATGGAACAACTAGAAGTAATTGGTGATACTCTAGATTAAGACAAACTCATAATGACAGCCCTTAATGGTCTCACAAGACCTTGGAATGTATTCATCCAAACTATTTGTGTTAGAAAGGAGAAACTACACTTCAACAGTCTTAGGGAAGAATGTGTTCAAGAATAAGCAAGAGTAGCTAACTGAGAAGCAATACTATCAAGAGATGAAAATCAAGCCTGTTATCGCATAGTTTGTAATTGAGGTCACAGGCTAAGGGATAAAGACAAACTGGCGTAACACGAACCTTCCCCACCCAATGTCACCACAATGGGGAGGTTCTTTCTTTTTAGGGAGGTTAGCCCAGGGGAGACGTCCCCGACAACCTGGGGTTTTGAAGAGGCTAAGATATAAGGTC
>JZKD02S1675001.1:274895-293575 GCA_000966675.3 Picea glauca
CTCCTCCAAACCTGCGCACCAACTGCAACTGCAGTGCGCACCAACTGGGAAAACTGCAGTCCTGAGATGTTGTCAAATGAGAACTGGCGCCCTGTATTTATAGTAATCCTGCCAGATTGTTGGGGCCGACTTCTCCTTCTGGGTATGTGTCTGTTCAATATATTATTATTAATTCTGGCCGACTTCTTCTCTTGGAGGCTAATAGGCTAATATAAATTATCTTCTTGAGCCGACAAGGCTTCTAGGGTTATTAGCCAATTCATTAGGGTTTCTCTTGCTTCCCGGAGTCTTCTATTCTCGTCAGGTTCACACATGGGGGTAAATACCTCCCGCAGCTACCATAATATTTACAGAATCAAGTTACAAACTTGATTCGGAGACCCCAATGAAGATGAAGGATGTACTATATGTACCAGGTTTAACAAAGAACTTGCTTTCTATCTCAGCTTTAGATAAGAAAGGCTTCATAGTTTCTTTCATATATGGAGAAGTTCTTATGTGGCCCAAAGGAAAAACCATGGAAGAAGAAATTGTTATTGGAAAAGAAGAAGGTGGCTTGTATAAGCTAAAACGCCACTCAGAAGCACCTTGACTCGTTCCATTGAGAATCCATGTGAACTTTGGCATAGAAGATTAGCTCACATTAACTACAAGGCATTACCATATGTAAGCAAGGAAGTCACAGGTCTACCAGAATTCAAGGTTGACCATGAAGGCGTGTGCAACAGATGTGCACAAGGAAAGAACATCAAGAACCCTTTCCCGAAGAGAGACAACAAAGCAGAAGGAGTCCTGGAGCTCATTCACTCAGATGTATGTGGCCCAATGCCATCAACCTCCATCATTGGGTATGTATATTATGTGTCTTTTATTGATGACTATTCTCATAAAACATGGGTTTACTTTTTGAAATCAAAAGATGAAGTGTTCGATAAATTCAAGGAATTCAAAGCCTTGATAGAGAATCTCTCTGAAAGAAAGATCAAGATACCCAGGCCAGATAATGGAGGAGAATACACCTCAAAAGAGTTTATAAACTTTTGTAAAGATGTTGAGATCAAGAGGGAGCTCACCACTCCCTACAATCCACAACAAAATGGTAGAGCAGAAAGAAAGAACAGAACTATAATGGAAGCAGTGAAGACTATGATCCATGATCAAGATCTTCCAATTCACTTATGGGTAGAAGTAGCAAGAACAACAGTGTATGTACAGAACAAACTGTCCCATAGTGCACTTGGGTTCAAAAACCCTGAAGAGATGTTCTCCGGAAAGAAGCCAGAAGTAAGCCATCTCAAAATATTTGGTTCTCCTGTATTTGTACACGTTTTGAAAGAGAAGAGAACCAAGTTGGACCTTTCAGGAAAGAAGGGAATATTTGTTGGACGTTGTGATGTCTCCAAGGCCTTCAGAATATACATACCAAGTTACCATCATATTGAGATCAACAGAGATGTAACCTTTGATGAAGATGTAGCACTCAAGAAATCAAGAAGATGCCAACTTGAAAAAGTATATGAAGAACATGTGGCTCCCAGAGTTGCAGAACCAATGAGGGAAGTCATAACTTCCCATGATGAGGAGATTCTAGAAGATCATGACATAATAGAATCTCAAGAACCTCCCCAGATGATGATCTCCCACAAGAGAAAGACAGCCTAGGCAAGGGAACTTATTCAAGATGGAGAGAAGTATGGTGCCCCCGAAGGAACCATGAGACAAGTCAAGAAACCCAAGCCATTCTCCAGTTATATGGCTTTGATATGTGATCTCTTAGAGAAGGAGCCCACTTGCTTTGAAGAAGCCATTCAAAAGAAAGAATGGGCAGATGCCATGACAGAAGAATACCAATCCATTATAAAGAATGATGTATGGGAAATAGTTCCCAGACCGAAGGGCAAGAATGTGGTATCTTCCAAATGGCTATACAAGATAAAACATGTTGTTGATGGAAGTATTGAGAAATATAAAGCAATGTTTGTTGCTCGTGGCTTTTCTCAAAAGGAAGGCATTGACTATGAAGAGACGTTTGCTCATGTAGCCAGATACACTTCAATCAGAACCATCGTAGCCCTTGCAACTAAGATGAACTGGAAGTTACACCAGATGGACATGAAAACAGTTTTCTTAAATGGTGTCATTGAAGAAGAAGTGTATATAGAACAACCTCAAGGATTTGAAGTAGAAGACAAAAAGACTCATGTATGCAGATTGAAGAAGGCTCTGTACAGACTAAAACAAGCTCCTAGAGCTTGGTATGGAAGAATTGGTAGTTTTCTGACGAGCTTGAGCTTTACCAAGAGTAAAGCAGATTCTAACATTTACTTCAAGGTTATGAATGATGAGCCTGTTATATTGTTGTTGTATGTGGACGACTTATTTCTAACTGGAGAAGAAAATCTCATCATTGATTGTAAGAAGAAGCTCGTTGCATAATTTGAGATAAAAGACCTTGGCCTAATGCATTATTTCTTAGGTCTTGAGGTTTGGCAGAGCTCGGAGAAGCTCTTCCTTAACCAAGGGAAGTATGCAGAAATATTGAAGAGGTTTGATATGTTGGAGTGCAAATCCATGAATACCCCCATGGAAACAAAGTTGAAGCTCATGGTTGACACTTCGTCAGAATTGATTGATGCTACGTTGTACAGACAGATCATTGGATCGTCGATGTATCTGACGAACACCAAGCCAGATATATGTTTTGTTGTGAACACCTTAAGTCAATTTCTGGTAGAGCCCAGACATGTTCACCTGATTGTTGTAAAACATGTGATGAGGTACTTTAAGGGTACATTAGATTTTGGTCTCAGTTATAATGGAGATCATGACTTCAGACTAAGTGGTTATATTGGTTCAGATTGGGCTGGAAATGTCTCTGACAGAAAGAGCACTACAGGATGTTGTTTCACTCTAGAGTCAGTCATGATCTCATGGCAGAGTAGGAAGCAATCAAGTATTGCTCTCAACACCGCATAAGCATAATACATTGTTGCATGTTCCGCCTGTTGTGAATCCATATGGCTTCGGAATTTGTTGACAATTCTATTTGATCTGGAGATGGAAGCAACCGTGATTCTATGTGATAACCAGAGTTGTATAAAGATGACAGAGAACCTTGTGTTCCATGACAAGTCAAAACACATAGAAATCTGATATCATTACATCTATTATATGGTGCAGAGAAGAGCCATAAATCTCCAGTATATTAGCACGAATGAACAGGTTGCAGATGTGTTGACTAAGCGTCTGTCTCGTGTAAAGTTTGAGCACTTTTGAGACAAGCTTGGTGTATTCCGAAAGGACCTCCCTCGAAAGGGGGAGTAGTGTTGATGTCAGCCTTGTGCTGAAGATTTCTACCTTTGTGTTGATGTTGTTATGATGCCATCCTTGTGCTAAAGATTTCCAGCTTCGTGTTGATGTTGTTGTGATGTTGGCCTCGTGCTGAAGATTTCTGACTTTGTGTTGATGTTGTTGTGATGCCAGCCTCCTGCTGAAGATTTAAGCTTTGTGTTGATGTTGTTGAAATGTCAGCTTCGTGCTGAAGATTTCCAACTTCGTGTTGATGTTGTTGAGATGCCAGCCTCGTGCTGAAGATTTCTAGCCTAGTGTTGATGTTGATGATGCTCCAGCCTTCGTGTTGTGATGTTGTTATTGATGTTGTATCAACCTTGTGTTGTTATTGATGATGATGATGTATTAGTGTTATACTAATCCATGTTGATGCAGATGATGATGATGCCATTCCAGCTCCCTATTGTGGATGATGATATTGATGATGAGAAAAATTTCTGATGATTTATTGATATGCCAGTCAGTGTTCCAGATGTTGTTGATGTTGTTGCCCTCTCTCTCTCCTGATGATGTTGTAGAATACCCTTCTTGTTAAGGGGAATTGTTGAAATATTTTAACTACAAAGATTATTCTATTTATTATTGAGTTATTATTCATTAGATCAATCCCCTTTTGTGGATTGATCATGTCGGGCATTGTCATTGACCAAATCCCCTTTTGTGGATTGGTCAAACCCTAAATATAATATGCAAATTGAGAAGTCGGCCCCCAGGAAAATTAAAGTGGTTTTAACCACTAAGAAG
The DNA here is from genome assembly GCA_000966675.3 of Picea glauca. NCBI lineage: Eukaryota > Viridiplantae > Streptophyta > Pinopsida > Pinales > Pinaceae > Picea > Picea glauca. The sequence goes on from JZKD02S1675001.1 coordinate 278,991, forward strand.
ACAAGTCGGCCCTGCCCAGTGAAGAGACACCTTTCCAGCACCTGCCAGTTTGTATAAATAAATGAAGCTAGCGCCTCATTATCACACACTCACTCATTCACTCATCCAGTGCGCAAGTTTGATAGCTGCAGTTGGAAGAAGAAGGAAGAGAGAGGCACATTGCTCAGTGTTGGATATTCTCTAATGTTCTAGTTTATTCTCTTGGCATTGTATTGGCTATCTATATTAAGGAAGTTTTGTTGGGTTTTCTCCCCCATGAGGGTTTCCCAGGATAAATACTGTGTATCTTGTGATTGTGTTTCTCTTAGTGATCCTACCTATGTTATGGTTATCTAGTAAATTGAAAAGAAGCCTAATAATAACTTAAACCTTAGCAAGATGTCAATGTACTCCATATCTATTTGGATGTACCTATGTAGGTGAGTGTGCTACTTCAGGACCAAGTGCCACTCGAAGTCTTTAATACCCAAATTTGTGCACAAGGTACGGAAAATGTCGGTGTACTATGGCACCGTCTGGTCTCTCTCCTAGCATAGAGTTGTCCATCTTGTGTATTGGTCATCATAGTTTCCAACAGGGTAGTATTTCTCCGTGAGGGCATCAACAAAAGCCGCCCAACTAGGTTTTGGCCCAAAAATTGCAGACTCATCTCTAGCATGTTGCTCACAGTAAGTTTCCCACCAATCTCTGACATGGGGAACATCTTTAAGGAGTGTAAAGGTGATTTTTTTCATTGTTGGAAAAATTTTGAATAGAGAAATAACCCTCTAGCAAACTTAACCATTTTTCCAAAGCATCGGTGTCTATCTAGCCTTCAAATAAAGGAATATAAAAGTTAACTTGTACCTTGAAAGGTGTCACACCTCTGAAGTGACTATTGGTTGAAGGTGGCGTCGTCGTTGTTGGCAGCCATCGAAGGATCTGGGCGAAATTATCCATCCTCTCGTTCTCTGTTGCAGAAGGGATTCCTCGAGCAATAGTTTAATATGATCTCATGCTCCGTTGTTCCTCTTTTCTTCTGCCATGGGAGGCCTCTTATGCTAGTGAGAGTGGTTGTCCTCAAGAGAAAATAGCTCGAGACCCAACTTTGTATACCCTGACCTCATCGAGGACATGCACTAAGAAACAACAAGGAGCAGACTGCTCTGATACCACTGATCTGGATTATATTGAGAACGACATGAAGGCAAAGATATAACAAGGAAACTCACAGAGATATTGCAAGAAACACAGTAATACAGTTAAATTCAGATTTTATTAATGACTGTCTAAAATACTAAAAATTGTAAAATGAAACGCACACAAGTTAGCTAGAATGGTGGTAGCTTATATATAAAGATAGAGATGTGATAGCTATGCTCATTCGTAAGAATTTGATTACAAAGAGGCTAAAAATGGACTTTTAACATAAAGCATTAATGAGAAAACCCTAAACATCCAAAAGCCTAAATCCAAAAGATCAAACGCAAAAAAGGTTTGTAGGCCCCAATGTGGTTAGTTGATACGTCAACCTCCTGAGGGTGCAAATTTTGCATTTGATCTTCATTTGGGACGCTCAATAACCCGTCGGAAAGGTCTAGTTGAGTACACATTTTGTTCAGCTTAGCATTTGTCTTCAACTACATGCTAGTCGTTGTCAAGCCAAAAAAACGTCATTTAGGACCTCAAAATGGGTGTGAAAGTTTGGGACCCAAAAATCTGTAGAAAAACTACCAAGATGTGGAACCATTCTGAATTAGTGGAACCAATGGGTGGCTACCAGTATCCACCTAGATCAGTGTTGTAATTTTATTATCAGCGAGGAAAAACACAAGATAGTAATTTATCTAGGTGTTGGGGAAAGAGACATTTTTCAACATGGTATCAGATCTTGCACTCTAAGAGGGAGACAAATTTCAGATACAAATTTTTTTGCAGTTGATATGTTAGATATACAAGGAGATATTTGCATATCTATAAACTAGCAGTGAAATTCTTGTGGGTGCTTGAAGAAATAAACACATGGCAATTGTTTTTGTTCAGATCTAGAAATGGTAGCAACCAATCTTAGGTTTGAAGACCTGTTGGATGGAGCATCTAACTTCCTATCTTAGAAGGTGATGGTAACCTTGCTTTTGAAGGAACATAACCTTTGGGAGATTGTAGAAAAGGTTGTTCTTGCACCAAAAGATGCAATCTATTAGTGGCTCATGAGAAGAAGGACATCAAAGCCCGGAGAGTGATCATGGATGTTGTGAAGGATCATTTAATCCCTTGCGTGGTAGAAAAGCAATGGACTAGAGAAATGTTCAAGGCTCTAGTGGATTTGTTCCATAGTGACAACTTGAACAAGAATAAGATCTTGAGAAACAAGCTCAAATCCATCTAGATGTCAAGATCTGACAATGTTACCAGCTACTTCATGAGGATCACCCAGACGTGATTAGCTTGCAGCCATTGGGGAGAAAGTATATGACGTAGAACTTGTAAATGTGACATTAAATGGTTTCACCAAGTCATTAGCTTGCAGCCATTGGGGAGAAAGTATATGACGTAGAACTTGTAAATGTGACATTAAATGGTTTCACCAAGTCATGGGAACCATTTGTCAATGGAGTATGCGCTCGGGAGAAACTTCCCAATTGGGAAAGGCTTAAGGATGATTGCATCCAGAAAGAGACTCGTGAGGATTCTAAAGCCAACAAACAAGGAGATGGAGAGGAGAACTTGGCCTTGGTCAGTTAATCCGAGAAGGGCAAAAGAAAGGGCTCACGAACAAGAGACAACACGATTAAACAAGGACTCAATATTATTTATTAACCAGACAAAAAAATTGTTTCTCACAATCTCATTACATTATCAGTCAATCTAGCTCAGTTCTCATCCTAAATCAATGCATCCCTTCCTCTGTTTTGTTTCTCTTGCATCCATCCCTTTTCTGTTTCCCATCTTTTGTCTCTCATAAACTAAATTGTCCCTTCCCCAAAATGAAAACCAATCTCCTCCCTTCTGATTTTTCCCATTCTTTCTTTTCTTTTGTTTCTTGGCAACTAACTTGTCTCTTTTTCCCAACAGTTTCTTGTTTTCCTCCACCAAAATGCATTGGACGCTAGACAATTACAACCCAAATTCTCAATCGTTTTCCAAATGTGTGTTGGAAACTTAAACAGTTGTAGCAGTTAACTTCCTCAATCATTACAAGTGATTTGTCTTACATCACGTGGTTGGCCCACCAATTGTCACGAAATTTTTGTAAAACTCGTGGAGCCATGATTCGCAACACTCTAACAAAATTTCCACTTGCCTAGACTTGAAGTGTTGGTGTTGCAGCAACATGTGTTGCAGCATGGGTGTTGCAACAACGGGTGTTACAGCAATGGGAGTCACGGCACTGGTGTTGCAGCAACATGTTTTGCAGCACGGGTGTTACAACAACGCGAATTACAACACTGGTGTCACAGCAATGGAAGTTACAGCACTTGTGTTGCAGCAACGGGAGTTGTAACACTTATTTCACCCTACAATTTACTAACTTGAAATCGAAATGTTTTGTGTTGATGCAGATTGTTTAAAGCCAAAGATGTTCATGCATCAAACATCCTTGATAAGAAAAACATGAGCTCCAACTCATGTGGATGCAACTGTAGATTCTGCAAAGAAGATCCTTGTAGACGTGCTAGCTCATTTTTAGAAACCCACGATGCATCTTTGAAACCCTTGTTTCTCCACTTAAATAGATATTCATAATATTCTTTATTTTGGATCTTTTTGCTAACTCTCTTCGCTGAGATTTGTTCTAATTCTTCATCTAGTTTAACAGATAGTTGTTTCTTCCATTCAATAAGAGTACTTTCTTCATCATTCTCTTCTCCCTCATGAAACTCGTATAAGTCGATCACATTGAATATTGGAGAAATGTCAAAATCTTCCGGCAATTATAGCTTATATACATAATCAGAAATCTTTCTCGAAATTCGACATAGTCCAATTTTCTTGTAATTGAGTTTACCCTTTGGGAAAATCATGTAAAGTATGATAAAAATATATGCATTTTTATTTAGATTGAGAAGAATTTCAAAGTTCAAACCAAGTAACTTATAATAAATCAAGATAAATAATTTATTCTTGAAAATGTGAATTATATGTGTGATACTGGTCGCTGAATTCCGTAATTTATATTTACAAGTTTTTCTAGAGGTTTTTTAATAATATTTGAAGTTTCTGGGTTTTTTTTATAATATAAATAACTCGTTCTTGAAAAAGTGAATTATATGTGATACTTTGTTGCAGAATTTCCATAATTTATATTTATAAGTTTTTCTAGAGGTTTTATAATAATATTAGAGGTTTCTGGATTTTTTTAATAATATTTTTGGGGTTTCTAGGTTTTTTTACCTCTTAAAAAATCCAACGCCGCAAAACTTGCCACTGGATTTTATTAAAATCAGGTTTCTAGGTTTTTTTACCTCTTTAAAAAAATCCAATACCGCAGAACTTGCCACTGATTAAAATCAGGTTTCTAGGTTTTTTTACCTCTTTAAAAAAACCCAATTCCGCAAAACTTGCCACTGATTAAAATCAAATCAATTTTTGATAAAATCTTTAAAATGACTGACCTGACCAGATAAGTAAATATAATATAAAATCATTTCATGTGTTTGACAGTATTATAATGCTCAAAGCAGTGATACGAACAATAAAAGAAATCAATTCAATGTGTTTATGTGCATGCAAGTAGTGAAATCTGCCGAAGAAAGTGAATTTGTCTATGCGATCTCTGTGAAATTAGTAGGGAAACATGGGTGGGAAAAATAAACTTTTAGAACGCCAAGGATGAAGAATGACTCTTTACTTAGGTCAAACGTAAGGGGAAGGGGATCGTGATCCAATGAGGGAACTGGGAGCCCTATCTAAAATTGATGGAGGCACTACCGATTGTCTCACGCGAGTGGAAAACGAGCCCACCATAATCCCATCATGATGTAAGATAGTGATCAGAACTATGCCACCATAATCTCGTCATGATGAAAGGTGGTGAGAAGAATTTGCCACCTTCTGTTGACCTTGTCTTTTATATCAATTGTTTATGAACTCCTCTTATATCAAGTGTTGTCTATTGTGACCTCAATTGCTTATGACCTTGTCTTGCTCAGAAGTTTATGTTGATGCCTTTTGGCAACTTTCGAATCACCAGAAGCCAGGGCCAAGCTCCTTATTTAGTTACCAATTTTGCTTGTAAAAATATAAATAACACCTCATTAGAAAATATCATTTTCAACAGCCCAAATAAATTCATGCCTTGACTTGAGCTTAAAGAATCTGGTTCTTTCCAAAAGAACCAAGCTTTTCTTAACCCCAATGAAGAGACGTAAATTATATCCGATATATAACCTATGTGCTAGAGTTTGCCCAATTGTCGTTAGTGTTAGGTTTTGTAAAATTGCCTTTAGTGTTAAAGAAAAATAATCTCGGGTTGAGATTTGGGTTTTGGCTGTTAAGATTTGTAAAATTGCCTTCAGTCACTAAAGAAGGATAAAAAAAAATCTCGGGTTGAGATCTGGGTTTTGGCCTAGTTGTCTAGATCCAAGGAAAGAGGAACAATTCTAAAAATTAATTTAATAGAGAGAAAACAAACCTAAAGAATAAACCAACCCAAGGTCCCAACTAAACCTAGGGCAGGACACAATTTAAGGAATCAATTAAAAAACAGATATTTCTTCATCCATGTTCTCAGCTTCTCATCAAACTCTGGTTTTGGAAAACGGGAGCTTTGAGCTGGATTCTTTGATGTAACGAACTCTGTTTCACCAACTTGGCTGGAGTGGATTATTCTCGCTTAGGATTTCTTCCCAAACTTATTATAAAGTAATCATTATCCTTGTCAAAGGATAAATTGCTAGCAGCATTGTCCAACTGTTCTACAAAATGGGTTTTTTCATTGGAATTTGGTGATTTAAATTTTCACGAAATCATTATTTTTTGTTGTTTAAAAATTAAAATCTATTTCTGCATTCAAAAATGGATTCAACATGCTGAAAAACCCCTGGGGCACTCAGATTATACAAAAATAATCACTCAAATCTGTGGATTTAACAATTTCTAGACATGCCCTACCTTAGCAGAACATTAGGGAAACACAGGGGCAAATCAAATAAATAATCAAGATTGGGCTGGTTGAAAAAAAAGAAAATGGCGAAGAAAATTGTTAGCACTTGCATCCAAATAAGCAGGAGCCAAATGCTACAATGAGAAGAGGGTATTAGCAATCAAGAATGTTTTGACTGGAAAAACAAGACACGCTAGAGCAGCTGTTTGATGCAGCGTGGCTATATACAGAAAGGTATTACCAATGCAGACTTACTAGAGTAATTGAAGTAGTAAAGTTCAAAATGATAGAAGTAAACAGCTAAAAGGAACTGAAACATTGGGGTCAACTGATATCGAAATGACAGAAGTAAACAGCCAAAAGCACTGAAACATTGGGGGCACCTGCATCACCAAATGGATTACAACTCCAAACCAGAATCATATAAACCTGAACCATTTAGCCAAACTGAAACTTGAATCATATAGAGTAAGTCTTTAATGAAAACTTAGTTGACAAATATATTCCACAAATATTAGCTTGAAGCCCATTTTTATTAACGAGTAATTACCATCCACTCGTCTTTATCAATTGTTGATGGGAACGAAGAGTCATGTCACCTGCCTGTTTCATGCTCGCTCCATTTAGTTGAATTTCCTGTGTCTAAAGTTCAGAGTTGCATTCTGCATCTCCATTATAGCAATGGCAGAACCTGCAAAACATGCCTGTGGCAGGTCTACAAAGAACAGAGAGAGACCCTCTTCCCTGACCATTTTAGAATAGTGAACGGCTGGAGAAATTTATAGCCCACCAAGGGCTTCAATCTGCTTTACAAGACACTCCTTCCAATTCCAAGAAACAACTGCTGGACCAATTGCATCAAGAGCTTGTGGATTTATTGAGCCGTACAAAGACCAAGAGGAGAGTTACCGTCGGGCAGATTTTGAAGATAAAGCTTTGAGCATGCTCAAAAGTGAATGGACGGGCCTTTGACCACCATTGCCAAAGAAGAGAAGCCAGGGCCAAGCTCCTCCGAGCAATAAGGCCAGCTCCCATCCGTTATTTTGGTCCCTGTTCTGCTTTATCAAGCTTTTTATTTTGTTCTTATGTCATAGATATAATGTTTGTCGAGATTCTTGGGATGCCATGGATAAATGTTTCGATGACATGGCTGAAAACAAAACTATACCTTGGTTATCAATTTTGTAACTCTGTAAATTATGTATGCAGTCCACTATACTAATCCATGATTCCGTACTAATCCAGACTGGGTTTACAGGCATATTATAGATATAATTTGAAGCATTAAAGAGTATCAGATTAAGGCATGACAAGTCTCAAGTTAGGTAACAAGATTGCGGCTTCTCATAGCAGGATTACAGCCACTTTGGCTTTGTCGTGATTGAAAAGGCAATGAAAAAATCTTGTGCCTAGAAATTGATAACAAACAACTCAAACACAGTATAGTTGGAGATTCATTTATTGCCTAGTACTTGGATTCTTATCTACTTGTTACGAGTTGCATTGCCAAAGGGAAAGAAACCCTGCCGTTGGAAAAGACTTCACCACATCTCGTCCTAGTGACAAACACCAACAGTAAGGAAGTTATCTATAATTTTGATTTGTACACATTATAATACTCGTGCCATATTCCAAGAATCTCATTTAAGAACTAATGTGCATTTTCCATGTGATCTGTTACAAAACCTATCAAATCAATGATTAACCTGGTTGATATCGAGATTTGATTTATCCAATAACCATACAATGTTCAGATTTGTGAAACTCTGTATTTTTCATGCAAATGGATTTGATTTGAGTTTTAAACTTTGTGTGTTCTATTATCTCACCAAACTGTTAGAATGCCAAACTATAAGAGCATTACTGCTAACTTTCCCATTTTCAAATCTACTTGCACTCCCCATGTCCCTGTAACCTTTCCACTAAGTTATAGCAGAACCATATATATTKAAGACTAATTTTTAAATTATTAATACTATARTTTTGACCACGCACACTCAAGCAACYGTACCAACAACCACACTCTGTTCTGTACCAAAAACACTGGCTACTTGGGTTGTAACCCCACACCAGTCGGCACACCCAGACCCTGACTACTTTTGTTAGAAGYGTTACRGAATGCGTAATCCAAAAATAAATAAAACCTCACAAGAACACTGATTTTCAATTAGYAAAAATGACCTAATGGCTTGATTCCCAAGCAGCCAGTACCCCATTCTGAGATCCCTCATAAGAATATATCAATTTTCAATTAGCCCAGTTTTTTTTTACTTAATTTTCAAGCAGCMAATTCTCCATCATAAAATTATTCCCCCAATKMTATAGAAAGGGGAAATGGAAAAAACACAGCAATAGGAAACAACAGTACTACAAAGAAAACTTCAACAAACAAGGRGAAATCAAAATTCAATGTTATTTGAAACTAAACACATCATGAAAAACATACAATGGCTCAGCTAAGAACCAGTACGGTATGAAATARGGACATRGGAGCAAASCYAAGGAACCATGGGAGGAGAGGTTGTGTAAAATATGTRTACTCACATATTAGAGAAGRATCAAAATGGGAAGCTGCATTCCATGAAGACCAAGTAGGGGCCACTGCAAGGGAATCAATGCCTACAATGTAACCATAATTTATAATATTTTTGCAATGTCACCAAGCACATGCTTTTTTAGTTGTTTTCTACTGTTAAATATACATGTCAGGGAAGTTGTAACCACTTATTTTTATTGCCTACAGTCTCGTGCACAGTTTAACAAAAATCTATCTAACTATCTATCTTGGTTGCTAGGAGTGATAGCAGTCCTCAATATAGGGCACCTCCCAGGATTTTCCTACAAAATTTTCGTAGGCGGGACTCCTCAGCTCTGGGCTATGTTACAGAAACAGGAAAAATAGCAACTGAACAAGAAATGGAATCTGTAGGTCTCATGTACAAGAAACAGTTACACTGTATATGACAAAAAATATTGCACCCGCAATACAAAATATTGTAATTCTCGCTAGCCAGCACATTCTTTAACTCATCTGCATGATCCTCCAATTGCTGATTGCAGAGGATGAGGCTAATTCCTCTCCTTTATCCCCCATTCTCTATGGCAACTCTCCTTAGTTTTAGCCTGTATTTTATTTTATGTGCATAGACTTAAGCCTCAAAAGAGTCAACTATCAATAATTATACTTCAAAGAAATTAGTAGTTTACCATTAAAAACCCTAAACATCACCCCCCCAATTATCTCAATGGAAAATAGACGTCAACATCTTTATTTATTTAATCAAATCTAAATCTAAATCTACCATTAATATTCAGTTCACGCACCATTGGCTTATTAGCATAAAATCAAAAGATGCCCCTCCTCATATCAACCAAACAGAACACAAACAAAGAAACAAAGTATTGACATATATCCCTTTAGCGATATCATATGAGCCCATCATTCAAGTTTAATTTCTTTATCAAATGCCTTGCCTTATGGAATGAATCCAAGGTGATGAGCTTTCTGCCATGAACTGGGAAATAAATGGAACAGGGAACAGAACTTTTAAAATACAAAATAAACCCACAGGTAACATAACTGAAAAAATAAAATACCTCTGCTGCAACCTGCCTAGTGCCAAATGCCAAAAAGCTGGGGTAAATCAGTCTCCAAGCTGCAAATGAAGCCAAATGCCCAAATCCCAAAGGAAATCACTTTTCAAGCTGGGAAAGAAAAAGGCAGAGTTATCTTCCTGGAATGAGGAGCACAAGTCTGGTGCACTTATGACCTAGCCTGCCAACAATGGCGGCCTTAGGCCATCCACCCTCGTGTCTGCTAGCAATCATGAGATCGCACATCTCCCAAGTGTCCCATTTCTTACACAGAATAGCAGCAAAACCCCTGTCATCACTCCCTACCAGGACGACGCTGCACACTCCCGAAAAACCATTGATGAACATTGAATACCCTTTGGTACAATTGTTCCTGCATTTCCTCCCTATAAACCTGGTGCGCCCCTATAGACCTGGTGCGCTCCTTATCCAACTGGAACTCTCCATCTGACCCAAAAAATGCTCTGACAAACAATTGGAGGGGAGGAACCAAAAGGAAAAAAAAGTCTCAGTGCATCAAGCAATGATCTGACGCGATGGACATTGACATTCTGGAGGAGGAGGTAAAGAATGTTATCCTTCAATACTTAGCAAGGGCATTTATCGGAAAATTCAATGGAGGGCTAGAGTTCTCAGAAAAGGCCATAAAAGGTTGGGTGGCTGCGAAGTGGGCCAAAACATTGGATTACACTCCAAAAACTCATATGGGTTCCCAGGGTTATGTAACTATCTTATTCAAGTCGCAAGTAGACAAGGACCAAATTGTAAGGTACCAGATCTATTAGAATAGCAGAAAACAGAAATATTGCAGAGAATAACAGTGGAACAACACAATATATGAAACCACAGCAACAAAATAATACCTTTATTGATAGGAAACAATGTTCACTTGCCTCTTTGAGATGGCAACCTCCGGCAGAGCAACGCTCTATTACAATAATTCTCAAGACAAAACTTCTCATACCCTCTACTCCTATTTATACTAAATCTATCTACCCAAAAAAACAATCTAGAGGAAGATCCTTCTAGAATCGGAAGCTTTTATTAGGTCTTCTTACATTTGACTTATTCTTCCTTATTACTAGGCCTTATTAATATTGGCCTTTATTACATGGAAATATATTATTCTACCTACATGAGGGGTTAGGGAGGTTAGGTCCCTAACATGCCCTCCCCCTTGAAGAACAGCATTGTCCTCAAGGCTTGAGATAAGGAAATTGTTGTAGAATGGTGGACGGCTCCCAGGTGGCGTCTTCTGGAGTTGTATCTTTCCACTAGACTAACACTTCCTTGATGGTGCACTGACAAAGACGGCGCTCTCATTGGTCCAAGACTGCTTGTGGCTGCAACCAGATGGAACCTTCTTCATCCAACTCAGAAAGACTGGTTTGAGTTTGGCACTTAGTTCCAATTACCTTCTTTAAGCAGGAGACATGAAAAACAGGATGTAGTTTAAAGTGGTTGGGAAGAGCTAATTGGTAGGCCACCGATCCCACTCTCTTGAGCACTGTATAAGGACCATAAAATTTGGGAGCAAGTTTTTGACAGTGTTCAGCTTTGAGTGAAGTTTGCTTATAAGGTTGCAGTCGAAGAAACACCTGGACCCCTTCAGCAAATTGACGTTCGAAACAACCTTGATTTGCTTGTTGCTTCATGCGATTCTGAGCCAAGACCAAATTGTCTTTGAGGGCACAAAGAATAGCCTCTCGCACTGTAAGAGTTTTGTCAACCTCCTGAACCTTCGAAACACCTGGCATGTATGAGAAAACTGACAGTGGCTTTTGGCCATATACTGCTTCAAAAGGAGTCATGCGAGTAGCTATATGGTAAGGTGTGTTGTACCACCATTCAACGAGGGGTAACCACTGAGCCCACTGATTTTGCCTCTTAGATGCAAAACAATTCAAATATATTTCCAAACACTTGTTGACAACTTCAATCTGGCCATCTGTTTGGGGGTGATAGGCGGTGTTGAGATGCAATTGGGTGCCCTATAGCTTGAAAAATGCTTGCCAAAAATTGTTGATGAAAGTGGGATCTCTGTCAGAGACAATAGAATGAGGCATGCCATGAAGCTCGAAGAGATCATCCATGAAGATTTGAGCCACTGTGGATGCAGTGAATGGGTGTTGAAGAGCATAGAAATGAGCATATTTGGAAAGACGATCGACGACCACAATGATGACCGACTTATTGCCCGATTCAAGTAAGCCAACAATGAAATCCATTGAAATATCTCTCCAAATAGCAAGGGGGATTGGAAGCGGTTGGCGTGTGCCCGGAGCTTTGACTGTTTCTCCCTTGTTGCATTGACAGACCTCACATTCAGCCACAAAGGTGCAGACGTCCTGTTTCATACCATCGTAGAAAAAAAAAACTTTTGACCCGTTCATAGGTTTTGGTAAACCCCTGAATGCCCAGCTGTGGGTGAAGCATGTTTCTCCCTTGTTGCATTGACAGACCTCACATTCAACCACAAAGGTGCGGACGTCCTGTTTCATACCATCGTAGGAAAAAAAACTTTTGACCCGTTCATAGGTTTTGGTAAACCCCTGAACGCCCAGTTGTGGGTGAAGCATGAAGCTCAAAAAGCACCGGGGATTGAAGTTGCGATTGTTTGCTTAAATACAAACAACCTTTGTAGCGAAGCTCTTGTAACACACCCATGGCGGGGTGTAAAAATTCCACGCTTCTTAAGGGAAATCGATGTCCTCATTCGGGGATTCTACTCCATTCTGCTCTTCCAGGGCTTTCCAGCCACGGCCTCCATGCTCCGAACCGAGCTCAGAACTAGAAAATATCTTTAGTTCTTCCATTCCCTTATACTTGCATATGATCATGAGTTGTGACCAGACACCAAAACAACAGGCGCCAAGACAACCACCGCACGAATTCCCTCGGAATGGCAATTCTTCGAAGTTCACAATCCAACGTTGTGTGTCCTTAGGGATTTCGACGGTCCTGATTTACTTCGGGACTTCGATGTTCGGGAGTCCCGGACACTCCCACAACCTTTCCTCCCGGATTTCTAGATCAAGCGCCATGCGTCCGTTGTAAATCAACGGCTTAGTTACATTTCAGGACTTCGGCATTCGAGAGCTTCGAGCGTTTCTGCAGCCTTTTTCTCCCAGAGTGTTTTCTTCCGGAGTCAAGGATCGTGCACCACGTGTCCTTCCAGATCAATGGTCCTGGTTTACTTCGGGACTTCGGCGTTCGAGTGATCCGAACGTTCCAACAATCCGTCCTCCCAGAGTACTTTCTTCCGGAGTCGAGGATCGTGCACCACGCGTCCTTCCCAATCAACGGTCATGGTTTACTTCGGGATTTCGACATTCGGGAGTTTCTACCTCTCCACACTCACTTTCTCCCGAAAGGCTTTCCCCCGAAGTTAACGATCTATCGACGTGTGTCTCCCACGAATCGACGGCTTCAGATCACTTCGGGACTTCGCGCTTCGAGAGTTCCAAAGTACTCACCAACGCAAACCTCTAGAGTGAAATCCTTCCGGAATGTCAGATCTCAGGACACGCGTCCCCCACTATCAACGGTCGGGATGAACTCCGGCACTTCGGCCTTCGGGAGTTCTCGCCTCTTTCCACAAGCTTTCCTACGGAGTGACTTTTCTCCAAAGTCGCAGATATTCTGACACCTGTCCTCTGAGATCGACGGCTTAGGTGAACTCCGACCTCCGGGCCTTCGGGAGTTCTCGCTTCACACAATCCATTTTTCTCAAGAGCACTAAACCTCTGAAGCGAAGGATTTGGTGCCACGTGTCTCCTGGCACCAACGGCTAGGATGGACTTCGGCACTTCGAGACTTCGGGAGGTTGACTCACTCCTCGACTAAAATCTCTCGGAGTTGGTCAGCGTCGGGCTGACCACAACCTAGATCTGACGGTCCTGATCTATCCATGTAGTCCCCAAATCGACGGTTCACAACCTCCTCTCAGGGTCTCACTGTTGCACCCCTCTTGGAAACACCATGACTCGACACATGCCTTCCCACGTGCTCTCGATATGATGCCCACCTTCCCTCGATCGAACGGTCGAGAGGGGTCCTGAAGGATCCATAGATCCACGGTCCACATTACTTTGCTACTTCGTTCTTCGGGGGTTTTGGCATTACTAAGCCTCTATTCTCCCAAAGCGATTAACGCTGGACTAACTACCTCCTAGATCTGACGGTCGGGATGGCTCCCAGGCATCCTCAGATCTAAGGCCCAGATTAACTTCGGGACTTCGGGAATTTTACCTCCCTTACGACGATCTTGCTCAATTCGCCAAACTCGCGAAGTCCGAAGGACTCAAGGGGTTGACTCCCGTGGTCTTTCCCGTATCCAATGGTCACAACAGACCTTGGCTCTTCCCAAAGAGATCTCGTTGTTTGTCTTCCATACAAAGGAACCTTCCCTTTCGATACTTCAATCTCGCTATTCTTCTTGAGCTTTGTTAGCATTGAAAGGCTTAAGAGCTTTGCACTCTTTCTCTTGAACTTAACACTTAGAAGAATTCTTTTGCGCACCCCTTGCGCTCGTTCATCAACTCTAGAACTTAAGTGGTTCTCGGTCTCTGCTTGCCTCGCAGAGAGCCTGTGCATATGTGCACTATCTCTCCTGAGCTTTAACAAACTCCTCCCTCCAAGGGATGCAGGACGACTAAGAGTGTCGACATGCATACGTGAAGTTGTGCCCAAGGTCAACGAACTCACGGTTCATGGCTCTAGCTTAAGCCACCACAAGGCTCAAGCATTTCTGAGTACAAGTCATGTCCGAACCATAAAATTTCTTACTTCCCTAAATACACAATCAAGCAGAAATAAAAGGGATACAGTATAACCATTAAGCAATCATGCACATCCCTGAAAACATTCACAGTATATCCAATTTTATTACACAATTACAGCTCAA
>JZKD02S1675001.1:386154-398298 GCA_000966675.3 Picea glauca
CACCGTTAAAGGAAAAAAGGTCAGGGGGTTTGAAATGCACTGAGGACCGTCGATCTGGGCGATGGAGATGTCGCCTATGAGATTAGCATGAGGGTTAAGCGCTACCTACCAAATTGCCATGTCACCTTCCAACTTAGGATAAAACCATGTGTCGTGAAGCGCCAAGCTTGCATTTTAACACTTTGCAATATAATTCTATTATCCCATGCTACAATAACCCAATTTAAGTAAATTAATGGTATATTTTCAAATGCAAACCTATTGCTTATGTTTTCTTTCCTTTTTCCTTTGGGAAATTATTTGCAAAGTGAAATATCATTTACCACATAAAATCACCGAAGGAAGAAATTTCAATCACCATCTGATCCTATGAAATATAGGGTTATAACAGTGGCTCCACTTGGGGATGGTGCTCTCCTTGTGAGGTGCCAAGAACATCGTAGACTAAGTAGCATGATCCATTGGGCTAATCCCAAGCCCGCAACCTGTTCCATCATGAAACCTCTCTGACTAAATTTCAAACAGAAATATGATCTGTGTACTGAAATTTGAATTGAAACTAAAAAGATGCTTAAAAAATGTTCTTAGCACTGAGCATGTTTGCACACTGGAAATATGACCGCTGAAAAGATTCTTACCTAGTAAGATTATTTATATACAATCCTATTCTCACTTGCTGAAATTATTGCTCAATAAGGTAATGGAAAAATGCCAATGAAGCCAATCCAACAGTTGATCCAATAACTCTGCTTTTTCACTAGTTTTAACAAAACTCAGAACTAGAGATTGTAAGGGCACCAGAAACTGATTGTTAGTTTGATCTTCACAACAGAGTGCTTCAGAACCATAAAAACAAAGATTCAGTGGAAATCGATTGGAATTCTGAAGTGAAAAGACTTCTCCATATAGATAGCTATGGGATCATGATAAACATGACCCATTTCTTGGTGTTCAGAGTATTCAACAAACTCAAGGTCATAATTGGGTATTGCACTTATGTTATCTATATCATCATACCACTTCTGATTTAATTGCAAATTTTCAGAAGAGCTTTGTAATGAGACTCTTGTTGAACAAGATAGCGAAGTCGATTTCCTGATCAAGTTTTTATCATGATTGTTTTTAAGCTCATAGCTAGCTAATGGAACATGACCTTGACTACACATATCATCCAAAACATCAGCTATTGGATCCTCTAGAAACTGAGATGTCTACTGCAATTTATTATACAATGATTTCAATGAGGCTACATGATTTTCTATAGGCTTACCTGTCCTTGCTTTTGAGATATTAGCAACATTTTTCTTAAAATTTTGGAATGAATCAAAACTTAATGGTACAAAATCATGCTGCATCAATTCATCTGTGGTTTGAAAATCAATATAACTCAGGGGTTGTAATTCCAGAGCTAGAACAACTTCCATATCACAAATGACATCCTCAACTGATTCATCAGAAAATTCTCCATTCCTTCTATTGACAACTTGTTGGTTTTCTTGCTTATAGATTCTTCTCAGAAATTGAAATGAGGAGAAACACAAGGGTATAGACTTTTCACTTACTTTGAAATTTTCTACATTTTCTTCGTTGCTGTTATGATTATTATGCACAGGCTGATTGTCATAT
Source organism: Picea glauca (assembly GCA_000966675.3). Lineage (NCBI taxonomy): Eukaryota > Viridiplantae > Streptophyta > Pinopsida > Pinales > Pinaceae > Picea > Picea glauca. The sequence continues at coordinate 387,781 of JZKD02S1675001.1, forward strand.
TTGAGCTGCTGTAACTGAGCTTCTTCTTCCAAAAAACATGTTGACGGTTTCTTTGAAGAGTGAACCTTGATGTAGTCATCATCATATTGATCATACTTGGGTAGATCATCCATATAAGAAAATTCACCAAGCATACACATTAGATCATTTGATTGCTCCTCCAAAAACTTATTTTGAGTTTCATCTTTGTCCATGGCATGAAGTGAATACATTAAAAAAACATTTTATGAACTATGATACCCAGGATGAACAACAAAATGTTTAGGAACACTGACCCTTTCTTTCTCTGCAAAAAATGGAACATGGTGTTTTTGAATAGCAAGTTCATTTCTCATGGTAATATTCTGCGTCATTTCTTTCATTGTGCTTGCCAGAATGTCTAGTTTCACTTCTGAAGATGCCATATGCTCCTTCTCCGTGTTTTCTTTTTCTTTTGCTTTTAACTTTGACTTTTTTATCAACAAATTAGCTTCTACACCTATTTCACTGTTAAGCATTTTTTCAAGTGTTGTAGTATTCCTTTCTCTTAAATGAAATTCCATTTCCGGATCAAAGGCATCCGGGTAGTGTAAGAGACCTAAACCAGGAGGAGGTTTTATATCAGCAGGCATTGAATGGTAGACTTGATTGAACCTGGCTGAAAAGTGTTGCACTGTTTCTCATGGATGTCTTTTCAAATGATCATATTCTTCTAAAATGAGAAAAAGATTCCTCTTGATCACCCATTTATCAAGGAATACTTTCACAAATTGATGGAAATCACCAATGCTTATAGCTGGAAAATTTTTGAACCATTCTTTAGCTTTACCTTGCATAGATAGAGAAAATTTTTTGATACAAACATCATCTTCTTCAACTTCAAAAAGATCAAGAAAATTTTCAAAACCCTAAATGTGTTTTTCAGCAGTGATGTTACCATATTCTCCATCAAACCTAGGAAGGTATTTGTGATAATTTTTAGGGAAATCATGGAGTATAGAAGGTAAGGTGAGAAGCTTGTATCTGTCTGGGACTTTAAAGGGTATGGGGGTTTGTACAACAGTTGTAAAAATAGCCTTGGTTTCTTGAGTCTCATCAGGTTGAAAATGATTATCATAAGTCTCAACAATATGGTCTTGACCAGGATCAGGAAAAGAGAAGAAATAATTAAAAATAAAGCCTATTATGTCTTGAATAAAATTCCAACTTGAATACTTGGTTTTTTCATATTGTCTTGTCCTGTTTTAGGTTCTTCCTCCAGTGGAGTCTTTGATTTGGATTCGCCAGGTAGATGATTCGACCTTCTTGTGTCTAATCAATGTCCACCATCAATAATCAGATCTAGAACTTGATATGTTTTTATGAGGAACATGAAATGTTCAGCTCCCCAGTATGGTCACCACTATGTTAGCACTCTGTGATTTCTCAAGTTGAGGAAGAAGTTGATAGGGGTAACTACAAAACCACTTTGGAATCCAAAATCTATCTCTCCTAGACTCAGAGAAGGATTTCTCTATAAGATTTAGCTTTGTTGGCTGGGAATTTTAGGCTAGTTATGGTAGTACATGGTTTGGTTTTTTGAATTGTTGGTTGGAACAAGCAAGATGGGCCATTGGGAAAATGGAGTCAAAGAGGTTGTGTTCAATCAAGACAGATTCTACTGGAAACATTACAGGGCAGGATAGGCACTTTGTTGGATTCTTAATATTGTTGAGTGATGTGAAAGGAAAGTTGAAAAGATAAGATTGTACCAGAGCAATCAAGAATTATGGGACTAACCTTCTAGTATAAAACATGGAAATTATTCACAGCGAGAGGTAGAGTGTACATTTAAACAAATTCTGCTCCTAATGTTCTGCTGAATAATTCAAAAGTTATAGATAATAGCTGAAAAACAGTGAAAACACGTATACAAAGATAGATGCACTTCACCAACATAAGTGACACGAGAAGCCTGTAATTACATATGTATTGCTAAAAATTGATCAAAAGGGGCTCTGTGAGCTGCTTTACAATGTTGATCCTATCCTACATACATGTCCCAACCCATAATACTTTGAAATGGGAAGTATTTATCAATTGTTTACAAAGGATCTTGTCATAAATGAGCAGGATTTATTTGAAGAAAAATCTAAACTAACTATTACAATCATAGAGGTTTGTTGATATTCATTCAGAGGTCTGGCATTGTTTTGATGGGATCTGTGGGTGATCGGTGCCTTTGAATCTGATCTCTTAGCCATCTGTTCTTTTGACTTTTTGCCTCCCGAAATTTTGAAGAATAGGATCCAGTGATCTCTTTGAATATCTCAATCTGAGATAGTTGTGTAAAATCTGGGGGAGGTTTTTGTGGATCAACTTGTTTTGAGCAAAACTGTCTCACGATTTTATGAAATTCCTCTCCATCTATCTGGGATCTACGTTTGAAAAAGATGTGTAAAATAGGAAGCAAATAAATCCTGAAAATAGGACCCAAAGATGTTCTCAATTCTCCCAATCTGTAACAGATATGATAAATATGGGAGAGGTTATTGTAAATTGGTCCATTCTGAGAAAAAACCTCTTTCAGTTTCTCAAAATGTGCCTTGGTTATCCTGGAAATCGCCTCGGATGATGACTGTTCAAAATCGATTTTGGGAGGAGGAAAGTGGTTACGTGTAGGATGACATGGGGACAAGTGTCAAATAGGGATATGGGATGAGTGGAGGCGAGAGTGTAAGTGGTAGGAAGAAGGGAAGTATAGGAGGAGAGGTGGACGGTATCAAGAATGAGGGGACATGTGGCGTGTGGTGAGAGGGGAAGTGTAAGCAGGAGGTGGCATGTAGTGAGAGGGGGGAAGTAGATGTGAGGGGAGAGAGGTATCGAGAGTGTGGAAGATAGGTGTTGAGTAGGGAGAGGAGCGGTATCAGATGGTGGTTTGGTAGGATTCTGGAGGGGGGGGGGGTGTTGAGGAAAAGATATGAAATAATCTTCCTCAAGCATTTTTAGACCTTGCTTGGCTAAGGCAAGATAGACAAGAATATCACCCTATGTTTATAGCTTCAAAATTTGTTTCCTAATACACGAGTATTAGTTACAAGGGATTAGGCTGATTTTTTATAAATAAAAAATTACTGTAAAATTCAACATTTTTGTATAATTTTTTGAATATAACAGATGCAAAAGTAAATGTGGAGACAAAAGAAAAAATACCAAGTCACATATTAACACAGATGAGACCTAATGGCAATCACTTATTTCATTCCAAGAAATCAAAAGAATCGTTCTCTTTACAAAAATCCCTGAGGGAGTTTGGACCAAAGGCAAACTTAGATGTCCTCGATGAAAACCATACAAAAGGATTTATGACAGAAAGTAAAAAACTAAACTTTAAAAGATGGATCAACTTTCCACAGATTGTTGCCCACTCAACTCTACACAATATCCTTTATCAGTCATGAAATTTAATTCATAAAAAAACGAGTCTACACAAACTATCAAAGATAGATCAACACCTCTAAAAACAAGTGTATGAATGATGTAATTCAGCCTTGAATCTTGTTGTCTACAATAGGACCCTACTGTCATAAAAGAGACTTAGGCTTTTAATGAATTAAAGAATGAATGAAAACTGAACTATCTCAATAAAACTCAAGAGCATACCTTAGTATGCTTTCTCCTTCTATTCTCCACTTGTTCTTCCTTCTATTTTTGCATTTAAGCAATCAAAATTAGTTGAAGTGGTTCAACTACCTCTTTTAGTTAAGTTAACTAAAACTCAACTAACTTTTAGTTTAGGGGAATAATTAATATAATAATAATAAGGGTCTTTAATAAATATTAACTAGTAGGTGGGACCCCTTGTGACTCCCTTTAGCTTCTTAACAACAAAAATAAACATAACTAGTCAATCAATCAAACACATCCCTCCTTGTGGCTCCCATCATCATTCTCATAATTTGAAAATTAAATATCAATGATATTTTAAACCATATCCAAAAAATATAATATCCAAAATATCCAAAAATAGTATGCTATCCAAAAACTTTAGCAGTCAACTGTTCTCAACAATCATTAATAAAATATACTCAAAAACCATATTTGCCACTTTGGGAGGCAATTTTCCCTTTGTTGCTTACATCTCCCTTTGACTTTTTTGAATTAGCCTTAGGCTGTGTAGAGCCTTTAGGCTTGATCTCACTGATAACATGAGAGTAGTCATCTCTCAAGTGCATGCGGGATGAAACAGATTTGGTTGAATCACTTGAGGGGGAGGAGGGGGCAACAACAACTTTTTCTTTATAATGTGTGTGGTGGGCTTAGGTTTTGAGTCTCTTGCTTGCGTGGGAAGACTGTACAGGTGAGTGTGCAGGGGCAATTTGGACATTTGGGTTAACTGGTGGAGGAGGAGCAAGTAGAGACAAATTTGGCTAGCCATGATGTTGGGAGACTATTGGGTGAACAATCTCTTGCCATCCATCATTTTCAGGGACTTCATGTTGTAATGAGACATGAGGGGGGACAGGGATACCAAGCACATGCTAGGGTTGGAAGGGAGGCCTTTCTGGCTTAGGTTGGACTACCCCTTGTCCAATCCAATTGAAAAATCCAGCTTGGAAGATTTGGTTTAAATCTTGTGTATCTGCATCAAAATGTATTGAAAATCTTGGCCTTCTAGGGCCTCTGTTCCAATTCCCTCTTCCCCTGTTATTTCGGCCATGGCTTCCTCTACTGAAGAAGCACATCTTGTATGCAAAGTTTATTAGCAACTAGCTTCTTAAACAAACCATACATGACATCTCTTTAATATGAAACAAAGTTTGTCTCAACAATCACATCAGACCCATGCAATCCAATCCATAAAAATCATTTAATACTTGTCAATGAATAGGGGGTGAATAAGGGTTCTAGGATATCTGAGGGGGTTGTATTGAGCAAAAAAGTGATAAAATGAAAGGGAGTAAGAACATGATTACTACTCAACAAATCATTAAACAATCAACTATGTTGCAATAACAAAACATACCAACTGTGACCCATCTTTGTGTCATCTTTTAATTGTTGTAATATAAAGGTTCTATTTAATTTTAATTTGATTTTAAGAACAGGGCGGGCAAAATGAATCTGGGATTTTGAGGGGATTCGTAATGAGCGAAAAGGTTAGAAAATGACATGGGATGATTAATGGACATTGTTCATAAAACAAATTAAATAATCAATAATCATAACTCTGTATTAGAATCAATTCAAAAAGCACCAACATTCATTGTCTCTCAATTTTATACCAAACTATCTATTGTTCCAATAATTAACTTTCCCAAAATTTCTCAATTCATAACAGTCTGTGCAATCATAACTTATAAAGCGTTGATCATGTCTTTCTTTTCTTTCATTTTTTAGAAATAATCAAACAAATGCACAACAATATGCTCAACATCTATCCTTGATAGTCCATAATGCATCACAATAACAATCAACATTCATCGTTTAACAATCAAGCCCAATTAAAATATACACATGTTTCTTTTTAAAACGTGAACATACTTCAAAGCATGCCCGATTATACACAACCTTCATCATATCAATCACAAAACCTTGAAATGAAACATCAGTCAACCAAAACAATAAACCCTGAGCCTTATGTATGTGGGTATAACTTCCTTTTAAAACCATTGGTAATCTGTACAGTGATCCAATAATATATATGAAGCGAAAGTAACCAATTACACACACTCATCATTTTTTTAAAACTAGCCATAACACTGATCTGGCCTAGCAAAACCACACAGGTGTCTCCATATGCAATCAAGACCATGCTGGTAGAAACACAGTGAGTGAAACCATAATGAAAAGAAGACAGATCTCGACTGTATGCAAGTGCTTGTTTCCATTTGTAATTGTTCAACCAATTTATCATAGAAGGACGAGACAGAGACTCGACGAAAAACCTCCATAACCATTTCACTAATAAACCAATATTTGGCAACCTAGAAGGTGCCCGAAGAGAGAAAAGACAATTGGAATCTAAATTGGGTTGTGTAAAAAAAAATGCAGGGAGACAACAAGAGCACATTCATATTTTAACAATAACACAGAGAGTTGGAGGTCTTCCGAGACTTATCAACCACAGGCAAAAATACCTTTCGAAAAAGACACAACAGTGAGCCACACAGTCTTCTTATTACTCCCAGTCTGGGCAACGAAACCAATAGTTAACCACCGAGGAGAGAAAGATGGGTAGGGTAAAATAGCCATTGCACATAGTGCGATTAATACTTGTAGAGGAGAGGGAAAATTTAATTGAACATTGGCAATTATTAAAAGAAAACACATAGATATAACATATCTATACATTACTTAAGAGCCGAACAACTTGACAACAACACTAGTGAGGATGCACACATCTGTTTGACATAACGTCGAGATACAACTTGTATCAATCCACAACATGCATGCATGTATTAACGTTTGGGTCACCCAAGATTGGATCTTGATAGACTTCGATGAAAAGACAGTAAGAACACGTCAACGACTATGACTCGGGGTTTGAAGAAAAAACATAGCAATTGTCGGGAATCCCTCTGTGACTGGGTAAGGGTTACAATCATGATTGTGTGGGAAAGAAATAACCAATGATAATTGATCCAGATGGATATCGGTGGCCACCCACCTTTTCCAACTGGCTCAAAACAACTTTCTGACATTTTTGGCAATTTACTATTTTTAGCAGTTTTTACTTTCGGGGCCATTTTGAGGGCCTAAATTAAGGTTTTTCGGTATCGATCTCCTCAATGATGGCCAAAGGAATAATTGAGCCCCCAAAATGAATCTCCTCAGTGATACCTTTCCAACAGGCTATCACACGCCTAAAACGGAGATCGTATGCAAAAGTTACGACCCCGGGAAGTTGATGTATTAACTTACCCAAACGGGGCCCACATGACTTTTGGCGTTTCATCTCCTAGGGTTAGGTTTTTGGATGTCTAGGGTTTTTTGCATTCTTTCTTATTGTAAAAAGGCCTTCAGAGCCTCATTGTAACCTTTTTCTTGCGAATGGGCGCTATTGTCACATCTCTTCTCAGAGATAAGCTGCCACCATTCCAACAAGCTTGTTTCCACTGCATTTTACAGTTTCAGCTTATTTCGTTATTGAATAGAAAACCATTTTTACTGTATCTCTATTATTTTGTGTTAAGCACCTGTTAATAATCTATATTCATTTCATTCTACTCATAAAATACGGATCAGTGGTATCAGAGCGGTCTGCTCCTTGTTGTCTTAATGCATGTCCCCAACGAGGTCGGAGTACAAAGAGTTGGGTCTCGAGCTTGTTTCTCTTGAGGACATAAGCTCTCGCACGCCCAAGCGACCTCCCATGGTAGGAGAAAAGAAAGATGACAGGACAGGAGATGCTTTCAAACTGTTGATTGAGGAAGCCCTCACACAACAGAGGAACAAGATGATGGATAGTTTTGTGCAAATCCTTCGGCGACTACCAACAAGCGATGCATCTTCTTCGAACGGAGGCACCGCCCCCTTCAAGGTAAAAATAAACTTTGAAATTCCTATATTTGAAGGTCAGATAGACGCAGATGTTGTAGACAAGTGGTTGAATCTACTAGAAGGGTATTTTTCTGTTCATAAATTTTCGAATAGAGAAAATATTACTTTTGCTCTCCTCAAAGCCGTTCCCCATGTCAAAGACTGGTGGGAAACTTTCTGTGAGCAAAAGGAAACAGAGGAAACCTCATTATTTTCAGTCACAGCCACCTGGGAATCCTTCAGGGATGCTATTAAGGAACAATACTACCCTATCGGAAGTTATGACGACCTGTATACCAAATGGACCACACTGCGGCAAGAAAGAGACCAAACAGTGCCAGATTTCACAAATATCTTCCATACCTTGCGCACCAAGTTGGGTATCAAAGATTCGAAGCGACATTTGGTGCTCAAGTATAGTAGTGCTCTGCATAGATACATCCAGACCGAAATATAATTTCTAGACATCTCATCCTTGGGTGCGGCCTACCGATATGCCGTCAAAATCGAGCAGAAGCTCAAAGAAAAGACGCGGCAATTTGGGCCTAGGAACCCCTCACAACAAAAGCCAAGAAAGGGAGGCCCAAAGCCACCGAACAAAGGACAGAGAAAATATGGACAGTATCAAGATAACCAGTACAAGCTGCAAGCAAAGAAGGACACCAGAAAGACAAAGAAAGATACCGGGAAGTGGTGCGACTTCCATAAGAGCCCTTGGCATAACACCACTGACTGTCGCTCAAAGCAATCGTTGGTGGCCGAAGTGAAAGCCTCTGAATTAGATGCAGATTTTGACTCCAAGACAGAACCAGAAAGGGGAATATGGATCATTGACGTGGAACCCAGTGCCATCGTTGCTACCACCAAGATCCAGCCTGGTGAACCAGACGAGCCAGAAGAAGGAGAGCGCCTCTTCCATTCATAGACGTGGGTAAAAGGCACCCCGTTGCACTTCATCGTTGACAGTGGTAGCTAGAAGAACCTCATCTCAGCAGAGGTCGTCAAACGGCTGGCCCTGCCAACAACGCCGCACCCACAACCCTACACCATTGGATGGCTCCGCCAAGGAAGCGATCTCCGCGTCGGCCAACAGTGTTGACTGTCGTATGGCATCAAGCCCTTCAAAGACGAGGTATTGTGTGATGTTTCTCCTCTTGAAGTTTGTGATGTTCTTTTGGGCCAACCTTATTTATGGAAATGTCATGTTGCACATGAGTATAGGCGTCGTAGTGTTATTATTACTTTGAACAGGAAATTGTACAGGATACCCGAGGCAGTCCCACCTAGTGCTATTTCCTTGATCTCTGCTAAGCAATGCAAGAAGGTCATCTCTCAGGTGGGGAAGTTTGTATTCTTTGTGATTCGCTCTCAGAATAAGCGAAAGATCGCAGCCACATCCAAGGTCTCTGCGACCAACCTCTCCACACAGTAGAAGCAAGTAGATAAGGTTGTGGAAGAATACTCGAATATCTTCTCCTCACCTACAGGGGTACCTCTACACTGCCAGGTCAAGCACCCCATCGATCTGACCCCCGACGCATCACTACCCAATGGGCTAGTCTATCGTCGCTCTTTGTTAGTGAACGAGGAGATCAAGAGACAGATCCAAGAACTGCTCCACAAGGGGCACATACGCCCTAGCTCATCACCTTGCAGGAGCCCAATCGTGCTAGTACAGAAGAAAGATGGAACCTGATGACTCTGTATTGATTACCGGGCTCTGAATAAAATCACTGTCAGAAACTGGTACCTGATTCCCCGAATCGATGACCTCCTTGATCAACTCATGGGGGCCAAATACTTCAGTAAGATTGATCCGAAGTCTGGCTACCACCAGGTCCCGATAAACCAAACAGATGTATGGAAGACCACCTTCAAGTCAAAGGAAGGAATTTTTGAATGGTTGGTCATGCCCTTTGGTTTGACAAATGCTCCAACCACTTTCATGAGGATGATGGACGATATCCTGCGACCATTCACCAATAACTTTGTAGTGATGTATCTGGATGACATTCTAATTTACAACAAGACTTGGGACGAACACTTGCAGCATATTCAACAGGTTTTGCACACCCTGCGGCAGCAGAAGCTATACGCCAACCTGAAAAAATGCTCCTTCGACATGGAGAGGGTCCATTACCTGGGCTACATCATTGATCCACATGGCGTACATGTGGATCCAACCAAGATCCAAGTCATACGTGACTGGCCAGCCCCAACAACACTCACTGAGCTTCGGAGCTTCTTAGGACTTGCTAATTTCTACCGCAGGTTCGTGTTGGGTTTCTCCCATATTGCATGGCCCCTCAGCCAAATAAACAGGGGTGGTGGTAAGGTGAAATTTGCGTGGGGCCGGTCCCAACAACAAGCGTTCGATGATTTGAAACAACGCTTGTGCTCAGCCCCAGTACTTTCACTACCAGACCTGCAGCATCCCTTTGAGATCGAGACAGATGCTTCAGACTATGCCATGGGCACCGTTCTCACTTAGCACGGCCACCCCGTGGCCTATCATAGTGAGACACTGTTAGATATTGTCCGTAAGTACCCTACTTACGACAAAGAAATGTACTCCATTGTGCAAGAATGTCGCCAGTGGAGACATTACATTCTTGGGAAGGAGACAGTCATCCACACTGATCATAAGCCACTGCAGTTCATGTAGACACAGGGAAAACTGCAAAATGACCGCCATCAAAAGTGGTCCACATACTTGCAGCAATTCCACCTCAACATCAAGTATAAAATAGGAAGCACCAATCGCATCGCTGATTGCCTCAACAGACCGCCAGTCGTAGCACTCACCACGGTGCTAGACTCTTGCGGCCATGAGACATCTGGATGAACCCAACTCTATGAGACAGACCTTGACTTCGCCACCTACCAAATGTTGGATGCAAATGCAGTTGTCGATAATTTCCATCTTCAGGATGGGTTGTTGTGTCGTCTGGGCCATATCTGTGTTCCATCAAGCGAGCGAGCGAAGCTGATCTGGGAAGCCCACTAAAGTCGGGTGGC
>JZKD02S1675003.1:0-20525 GCA_000966675.3 Picea glauca
TTGTTTTGGGCTGACTGGTTCTGCTAGGGTTGGCCTCGTTGCCATACTATCTTGAGCATCCAGCAGTTATTTGGCAATAGGAGGAGGAGGCTTTGGTGAAAGCTAATTAAAACCTATAAATCTTAAGAAAGCCTAATAATTAAACCCTAGACCAAACCTAAAAGAATACTTGGGGGTTTAATAATCAAGACTGTGGATCATCTTCAATAATCTTCATAACAGTTGTGCTTAACTCTTCTAAATCTTTGGAATTTGTTGACGATCTAATGTGTTGATGATGATCTCATATATGTGGTGATATGTTTTGATGCTTTAGTCTTTTATATCCTCCACACATAAGAAAATAAACGTGGTTAGCTTGCTTTGTATAATTTGTATCCTAGCATTCTTTATTGTAAGCAATTGTACATGATATTATTCATTGGATTAATTTATTCTTTTGTAATTTTGTAAGTAATTTGTAATCTTTTGTAAAGAAATCTCCTTGAACATAGTTGACCCCTTGCCCAATTTTTAGGCACTAGTCTTAGTTGACCTAGGGAAAAGGCTTGCCTCACATGCTAATCCTTGCATATTGCATTGTTGCCTTAGCATCTTAGGATTAAAATCCCCTCTAACCTTAACAAATTAAAATTAACTTCTAGAACCTAACTCTAACACATTTAGTAACTAAGGTCTACCCCCTTTGGCTTCCCTAGGAGTGAGCCTAGACGGAAGAGGTTACGGTCAAAGTGACAGCGTGGGCTGTGAACCTAGGCATTGTGCCTCCAAGGACACACTAAGTGAGACGGACTTAGCTCACGTTTGCAAGTGTGTATAAGGACGGCAACACACCCAACCTTATTGCTTTTTTACATGTCATTTGGGTGGGGCAGATGTCAACAATAATGGAACCTTAGTAGTACGCTTAATATTCCATCAATCTCACCAGTGAACCAAGGGCCCATTGACAATTATCTAAACTCTTATAACGGGTGTTATGCAAAATAATCTTGCAGGTGAGCGTGGAGCAATATGATGCTTGTATACCAATCAATCTGAACCAGCTAGACGGAACATGGCTTCTGCAATACACATCAGCATCAGATGTCCTTGTTTTATTTCAAGCTGCCAGCCTTCCCTTTTTCCAGGTCTTTTTCTTTTAGTACTGTTAATCCTCCTACATAACAGTCTTACAGTATGCTCTCAGTTTTCTATTGCTTGCCTCTTTGTCATTTATCCTCCGAGTATGGTGAAAAGTGTGCTCACAAGCAATGGCAGTATTCATTTTATTTTTGTATTTAAGGTGATTTAGTAGGGCAGACGTTGGTTGGGGTTCAGTTATTAGCAGTTATTCATGACTTCCATACTAATCATTTCGAAGATGAGAAGAGAAATAAAGGGAAAGAAAACAATTCATGCATTTTATTAATTTGAGTATTTAAATGCAAATATAACATTTACAAAATCACAAAATGGCTTTAACCTTTGCCAGCTTTATGTCCCTGTTGGCATTTAGTGAACAGTTGGAATTCTACATGGATGCCTGTGTCATGCAGGCTATCCACCTAACACTCCCACTGTGCCTGTCTCTACTGCTAAACACATTCGTTATACATTAATTTGTTTCTATGAGACTGAAATGTAGCACAAAGAAGTGAATTAGTAAATATATCAGCTACCATGTTTTCTGAAGTAAAGAAGTGACGTTCAACTTCTTTTCTGGCAAACTTCTCTCACAAAGTGATGTTAGATATCATGCGTTTTGTTCTGAAATGAAACTTCGGATTCTTTGAGTGTGCTATGCAGCTTTGATTGTCACAGTGTTAGACCACTAATCATTTGACCCTTCTCCATATCAGCTAACAACCTCTTTAGCCACACTAAGTCTTTGGTTGCTTGTGCTGCTGATATGTATTCTGCTTCTGTGCTAGATAGAGAAACAGATGGCTACTTCTTGCTGCTCCTTGAAGCTGCTTTGTTGCCAAACAAATAACAATACACCTGACCTCCTACTTCAACATCACCTACCCACTCTGCATCGCAGAATCCTGTTGCTAGTAGCTGCCTTCTATCCTGACTATCTGAATCCTTGAACTCCATATGTAGTGCTAAAAAACTTCATACAATATTTGCAAAGTTAAATTGTTGGGGTCCTGTGAAGTCTATTACATGAGTAAGGCGAAAAAAGTTATTTCAGATAAAGGATTTGCTTTTCAGGTTCTTGAACTTAGCTTTTTTCCAGCACAACAAGATCGGAGCCATTAGGTCTTCCAATGCTGAGTCTATAAAGGTTCAGAGACTCACACATAGAGATCAATCATCTACTGAACATGGGTTGGATCTGATCCATAACACAATGTGTGAGTCAAAATCTCCCAGTCACACTCAAATTGGATTTTAAATTAAACTCGAAACCAAGTGTCTTATGTGATTTAGTCTGGCCTAGATTCCTTTCCTTATTAAGCTTTCAACAGAATAAGAAATAGACAATTGTACACAGAACATCCATACACAATACAACAATATTTTTAAGGAGAACCCTCATGGAAAAGAAACTCGATTTTTTTTTTTCTGTCTAATATTATGCTGATTATGAAATATTAACACATGCAATCTTACATGACCTCTAGGATTCCACATTCATAAGGTTGAGTTTACAAATGCCTAGCACTACTTGTCTTCTCAGAATTTGCTTGGCTATCAATTGCTTATCATCTATAAGTTTGTCCTTCTCATTGCGGCTCTCTGCAACATAGGGTGACGTTTACAATGTCTAACAATTCCAGCAATGGGTCAAATTCTACCTTTCCTCAAGGCTCTATTCTTCTCCACAACAAATCCCCTTTGTTAGTTTCAATCCCTTATTCGACTTTCTCAGTCAGATTGTCCAATCTCCACCCTGGCTTTTGGCTTCTTCATGGATTCCACAAGCTCACCATTTAGACAAAATATCAACCAACTCTTCAGTTGACTTGCCTCTACCACTTCTTCATCTCCCAAAGATTTTACCAGCAATCAACCAAGGGTTGAACAAAAATAGGTTATTGGGCCTGGGCTCTAGAGTCTTCCAACCTTGTCTGCTAACCTTTAGCAACTGATCTCTCTCTCTCTCTGTGTCTTCTGACTACATAGATTTAATCCTTCATAGATATCTCTCTGTTGCACAGTAATGTGCTACTGTGCATGGCTTATCTGAGTAATGCTCATCATGTCTGCTTTGTTGTGTTTTTATGACTACAAAGTTCGACTCACCCATAGTCACATCCTTCTCTGCCAACCCCTGCCAGCCCATCTTAAACCTGGAGTCCGCCTTCTTATGGGCCATCTCCAAGTATTAGTTACAATGCTTCAACTTCTTTGTTTGTGCATTTAAGCAACAGTTTTCCTTCTATAGGTAACCAACGCCAACTATCTAAATGACAAAATAAATAGTTTGACAGTTATTGTTGATGTGGTATACTCATGGTGCATATGTGATTCTTTCAATCAAGACTTTACCCATCTACTTGCTCTTTCTTTTGAGGTCCAATTTCAAGCCCCCAAAGACACTGTTTATGATTCCTAAAACTTCGTGGTAACCGTTAATCACGTGTTAGTCAACTAACGTTTCATCACCTTAATCCTTAATGACCAACTAATTGTCAATCTCATGCCCATCAACAATTGCTCATCAAACATTTAGTTTAAGCATCCAGGCATTTCTTGACATGCTCCAACAACATGTATCTCTTGCTGCCATTCTCTAGACACCAATGTGCTCTTCCCGTTGATTCTTCCCAGTCGAGTATCTCCCATTGGTTTTCCTTTAGTCGGTTCTTTGCCCAGTCAATTTCTTCAATCAAATTAGCCTTAGTCGATTACTCATTTTTTTGACCATCCAACTACATAGCCAATGCCTTGCCCCCAGACACTACACTTTCTGGATTCAACTTATCTTCAATGTCCGGATCTGATTTTGGATCAGGATTACTTTCATTTTAAGATATATTTCAGCTTTTTGTGTTTGAGATTGTTGCATATTAGCATCTTGGATACCTTCCTTTCCAAAACAAGTTTAATGCCTTTTTATCAGTGTTGTATATCTCTCCAATATATTGCCAATATTCCAATAAATTCTGAGTTAAACCCCTGCCCGATATATCTGAAATATTCCAAGATATTCCCAGTTAGACCCGTCTTGCGACATTTTCCAAGATATTCCGATATTTTCCGCCAATGTCACCGAGAAGTTACATTCCAGATCCTCACTGATACTTTCCCCGAGACGAGATATACAGCATTGCTTTTTATACATCATTCTTAGGCATACAAGAAGAACTATTCCAATGGGTTCTACTGTGGGTCCCAATGGTAACATCCTTTCTTAGTTCCATATTAATGATAAGTTTTTAAATTGATCTTTTTGCTGACAAGGCATTGCATATAAGGGTATGTTGGGAGAGAGATCAAATAAGAGCGTTCTGCATAGTGAGGGGGTTGGAAAAATGATTTTTCCAAATTTTGCAGTGTGGAAGGTCAGAAAGGTTCCAACAAATGGCTGCAACATTGGATTAGGTTGGTCAAATTTATCAAAAGTTTGAATGTAAAGGATGTGATGACGGAGGAATTGTTCGCAACATAGTTCGTTGGAGCGTCCCAAGTATTTTACAGGCAAGTTTTCAGCTCGAATTAGATGAAGACAGAGTTCTGTAGCTGACTTGAAGGCATTGATTTATTTCAAGCTATTGGCATTGTAACTCACTAAGGTTATGGCCATGTTGCATTTTCTCAATTTTCATTTTCTCTCATATCATGCATGGACTTTCATTTTCTTGCATCTTTGTGGTTATCACAGGAAAATGAAGGTGCAACATTATTAGTCACTGCAAAATTTTCACTGTTATCTCAGCGCAATATATATTTGCAGTTTGAAGAGGTTAGTACATTCAACCTTATTCCCAGGTCATTGTCTCCCTTGTTATTTTATACAGTTGCTGCTAGAATGTGTCAAATTCCTGGTCTGTTTGATTCAAACAATAATGTGGTTTCTGCTGATAGTTTTGTTGAGGAATTGACGGTTTGTCTGAGCATCTAGAGAGAGAGAAACAGAGAGGATGTTCGCAGTGGAATACTCCATTGACTACATCTTTTCATATTTTTTTTTTTCCCATATTACTTTGTTATAACATGATCAGAAACATGACAAAAGCTTAGGCAGCGTACTGATTCTACCAATGTCATTGGCTATTTCCTTAATCCAAAAAATGCTCTGTCTGCAAATTCTACTTCTTTATATGCCTCCAAGTTTCTGAGTCCTCTCTCCACTCAGTATTATAATAGACTGCTTGCTACTATATCTAATTATTGCCGTAGGATAAACGTTCTGCGAAATGACAATTTTTTCCAGGGACATTTGCCCGAAATCCGGCGAGAAATTGTTAGATTCGTAGATTTGAGTGATTATTTCTGTATAATCTGAGTGCCCCAGGAGTTTTTCAGCATGCTGGATCCATTTCTGCATTCAGAAATGGATTTTGAACAACAAAAAATAGTGATTCGTGTAAATTTATATCGCTGGATTCCGGTGAAAAAAGCCATTTTGTAAAACAGCTAGGCAACGCCTATAATTATTTATATTCAACACTTCTCCTTCACCTGTAAAAAATAAGTTTATGTTAATGTTAAAGCAGGTGTTCATTTCAAGCAACTAAATAAATTATTGTTTCTCTGTTATATGCACGCTCCCAAGGAATGTTATTCCCATGCAATATTTATGGATTCTGTATCAGAAGAATGCCTAAACTTTAATTTATAGCATGCCATTTTATAAATATTATTTTTTAGATTGTAGCATCCATTGACCTCCAAGCCAGATCAATTAAGTCTTTTGGTTTTGGCAATGGACAGAAAATTATCTATGACCACTCTAGCTAAAAGTGAAAGCAGATGTTTACCCATCCGCCGCAACCAATTTTTTTCTCTATATATGCATGCTAGATGCATCTGGAAGCCAGAATCTGAATGTGTCATTCAAGTGGCAGATTGGCAATGTTTCCCATTAATGTTGTTATCACTCTGGAAATTGGGGATCTCTCCTCTTGAAGAAGTTAAGGCACTGTATATATANAAAATAATCTTGCAGGTGAGCGTGGAGCAATATGATGCTTGTATACCAATCAATCTGAACCAGCTAGACGGAACATGGCTTCTGCAATACACATCAGCATCAGATGTCCTTGTTTTATTTCAAGCTGCCAGCCTTCCCTTTTTCCAGGTCTTTTTCTTTTAGTACTGTTAATCCTCCTACATAACAGTCTTACAGTATGCTCTCAGTTTTCTATTGCTTGCCTCTTTGTCATTTATCCTCCGAGTATGGTGAAAAGTGTGCTCACAAGCAATGGCAGTATTCATTTTATTTTTGTATTTAAGGTGATTTAGTAGGGCAGACGTTGGTTGGGGTTCAGTTATTAGCAGTTATTCATGACTTCCATACTAATCATTTCGAAGATGAGAAGAGAAATAAAGGGAAAGAAAACAATTCATGCATTTTATTAATTTGAGTATTTAAATGCAAATATAACATTTACAAAATCACAAAATGGCTTTAACCTTTGCCAGCTTTATGTCCCTGTTGGCATTTAGTGAACAGTTGGAATTCTACATGGATGCCTGTGTCATGCAGGCTATCCACCTAACACTCCCACTGTGCCTGTCTCTACTGCTAAACACATTCGTTATACATTAATTTGTTTCTATGAGACTGAAATGTAGCACAAAGAAGTGAATTAGTAAATATATCAGCTACCATGTTTTCTGAAGTAAAGAAGTGACGTTCAACTTCTTTTCTGGCAAACTTCTCTCACAAAGTGATGTTAGATATCATGCGTTTTGTTCTGAAATGAAACTTCGGATTCTTTGAGTGTGCTATGCAGCTTTGATTGTCACAGTGTTAGACCACTAATCATTTGACCCTTCTCCATATCAGCTAACAACCTCTTTAGCCACACTAAGTCTTTGGTTGCTTGTGCTGCTGATATGTATTCTGCTTCTATGCTAGATAGAGAAACAGATGGCTACTTCTTGCTGCTCCTTGAAGCTGCTTTGTTGCCAAACAAATAACAATACACCTGACCTCCTACTTCAACATCACCTACCCACTCTGCATCACAGAATCCTGTTGCTAGTAGCTGCCTTCTATCCTGGCTATCTGAATCCTTGAACTCCATATGTAGTGCTAAAAAACTTCATACAATATTTGCAAAGTTAAATTGTTGGGGTCTTGTGAAGTCTATTACATGAGTAAGGTGAAAAAAGTTATTTCAGATAAAGGATTTGCTTTTCAGGTTCTTGAACTTAGCTTTTTCCCAGCACAACAAGATCGGAACCATTAGGTCTTCCAATGCTGAGTCTATAAAGGTTCAGAGGCTCACACATAGAGATCAATCATCCACTGAACATGGGTTGGATCTGATCCATAACACAATGTGTGAATCAAAATCTCCCAGTCACACTCAAATTGGATTTTAAATTAAACTCAAAACCAAGTGTCTTATGTGATTTAGTCTGGCCTAGATTCCTTTCCTTATTAAGCTTTCAACAGAATAAGAAATAGACAATTGTACACAGAACATCCATACACAATACAACAATATTTTTAAGGAGAACCCTCATGGAAAAGAAACTCGATTTTTTTTTTTCTGTCTAATATTATGCTGATTATGAAATATTAACACATGCAATCTTACATGACCTCTAGGATTCCACATTCATAAGGTTGAGTTTACAAATGCCTAGCACTACTTGTCTTCTCAGAATTTGCTTGGCTATCAATTGCTTATCATCTATAAGTTTGTCCTTCTCATTGCGGCTCTCTGCAACATAGGGTGACGTTTACAATGTCTAACAATTCCAGCAATGGGTCAAATTCTACCTTTCCTCAAGGCTCTATTCTTCTCCACAACAAATCCCCTTTGTTAGTTTCAATCCCTTATTCGACTTTCTCAGTCAGATTGTCCAATCTCCACCCTGGCTTTTGGCTTCTTCATGGATTCCACAAGCTCACCATTTAGACAAAATATCAACCAACTCTTCAGTTGACTTGCCTCTACCACTTCTTCATCTCCCAAAGATTTTACCAGCAATCAACCAAGGGTTGAACAAAAATAGGTTATTGGGCCTGGGCTCTAGAGTCTTCCAACCTTGTCTGCTAACCTTTAGCAACTGATCTCTCTCTCTCTCTGTGTCTTCTGACTACATAGATTTAATCCTTCATAGATATCTCTCTGTTGCACAGTAATGTGCTACTGTGCATGGCTTATCTGAGTAATGCTCATCATGTCTGCTTTGTTGTGTTTTTATGACTACAAAGTTCGACTCACCCATAGTCACATCCTTCTCTGCCAACCCCTGCCAGCCCATCTTAAACCTGGAGTCCGCCTTCTTATGGGCCATCTCCAAGTATTAGTTACAATGCTTCAACTTCTTTGTTTGTGCATTTAAGCAACAGTTTTCCTTCTATAGGTAACCAACGCCAACTATCTAAATGACAAAATAAATAGTTTGACAGTTATTGTTGATGTGGTATACTCATGGTGCATATGTGATTCTTTCAATCAAGACTTTACCCATCTACTTGCTCTTTCTTTTGAGGTCCAATTTCAAGCCCCCAAAGACACTGTTTATGATTCCTAAAACTTCGTGGTAACCGTTAATCACGTGTTAGTCAACTAACGTTTCATCACCTTAATCCTTAATGACCAACTAATTGTCAATCTCATGCCCATCAACAATTGCTCATCAAACATTTAGTTTAAGCATCCAGGCATTTCTTGACATGCTCCAACAACATGTATCTCTTGCTGCCATTCTCTAGACACCAATGTGCTCTTCCCGTTGATTCTTCCCAGTCGAGTATCTCCCATTGGTTTTCCTTTAGTCGGTTCTTTGCCCAGTCAATTTCTTCAATCAAATTAGCCTTAGTCGATTACTCATTTTTTTGACCATCCAACTACATAGCCAATGCCTTGCCCCCAGACACTACACTTTCTGGATTCAACTTATCTTCAATGTCCGGATCTGATTTTGGATCAGGATTACTTTCATTTTAAGATATATTTCAGCTTTTTGTGTTTGAGATTGTTGCATATTAGCATCTTGGATACCTTCCTTTCCAAAACAAGTTTAATGCCTTTTTATCAGTGTTGTATATCTCTCCAATATATTGCCAATATTCCAATAAATTCTGAGTTAAACCCCTGCCCGATATATCTGAAATATTCCAAGATATTCCCAGTTAGACCCGTCTTGCGACATTTTCCAAGATATTCCGATATTTTCCGCCAATGTCACCGAGAAGTTACATTCCAGATCCTCACTGATACTTTCCCCGAGACGAGATATACAGCATTGCTTTTTATACATCATTCTTAGGCATACAAGAAGAACTATTCCAATGGGTTCTACTGTGGGTCCCAATGGTAACATCCTTTCTTAGTTCCATATTAATGATAAGTTTTTAAATTGATCTTTTTGCTGACAAGGCATTGCATATAAGGGTATGTTGGGAGAGAGATCAAATAAGAGCGTTCTGCATAGTGAGGGGGTTGGAAAAATGATTTTTCCAAATTTTGCAGTGTGGAAGGTCAGAAAGGTTCCAACAAATGGCTGCAACATTGGATTAGGTTGGTCAAATTTATCAAAAGTTTGAATGTAAAGGATGTGATGACGGAGGAATTGTTCGCAACATAGTTCGTTGGAGCGTCCCAAGTATTTTACAGGCAAGTTTTCAGCTCGAATTAGATGAAGACAGAGTTCTGTAGCTGACTTGAAGGCATTGATTTATTTCAAGCTATTGGCATTGTAACTCACTAAGGTTATGGCCATGTTGCATTTTCTCAATTTTCATTTTCTCTCATATCATGCATGGACTTTCATTTTCTTGCATCTTTGTGGTTATCACAGGAAAATGAAGGTGCAACATTATTAGTCACTGCAAAATTTTCACTGTTATCTCAGCGCAATATATATTTGCAGTTTGAAGAGGTTAGTACATTCAACCTTATTCCCAGGTCATTGTCTCCCTTGTTATTTTATACAGTTGCTGCTAGAATGTGTCAAATTCCTGGTCTGTTTGATTCAAACAATAATGTGGTTTCTGCTGATAGTTTTGTTGAGGAATTGACGGTTTGTCTGAGCATCTAGAGAGAGAGAAACAGAGAGGATGTTCGCAGTGGAATACTCCATTGACTACATCTTTTCATATTTTTTTTTTTCCCATATTACTTTGTTATAACATGATCAGAAACATGACAAAAGCTTAGGCAGCGTACTGATTCTACCAATGTCATTGGCTATTTCCTTAATCCAAAAAATGCTCTGTCTGCAAATTCTACTTCTTTATATGCCTCCAAGTTTCTGAGTCCTCTCTCCACTCAGTATTATAATAGACTGCTTGCTACTATATCTAATTATTGCCGTAGGATAAACGTTCTGCGAAATGACAATTTTTTCCAGGGACATTTGCCCGAAATCCGGCGAGAAATTGTTAGATTCGTAGATTTGAGTGATTATTTCTGTATAATCTGAGTGCCCCAGGAGTTTTTCAGCATGCTGGATCCATTTCTGCATTCAGAAATGGATTTTGAACAACAAAAAATAGTGATTCGTGTAAATTTATATCGCTGGATTCCGGTGAAAAAAGCCATTTTGTAAAACAGCTAGGCAACGCCTATAATTATTTATATTCAACACTTCTCCTTCACCTGTAAAAAATAAGTTTATGTTAATGTTAAAGCAGGTGTTCATTTCAAGCAACTAAATAAATTATTGTTTCTCTGTTATATGCACGCTCCCAAGGAATGTTATTCCCATGCAATATTTATGGATTCTGTATCAGAAGAATGCCTAAACTTTAATTTATAGCATGCCATTTTATAAATATTATTTTTTAGATTGTAGCATCCATTGACCTCCAAGCCAGATCAATTAAGTCTTTTGGTTTTGGCAATGGACAGAAAATTATCTATGACCACTCTAGCTAAAAGTGAAAGCAGATGTTTACCCATCCGCCGCAACCAATTTTTTTCTCTATATATGCATGCTAGATGCATCTGGAAGCCAGAATCTGAATGTGTCATTCAAGTGGCAGATTGGCAATGTTTCCCATTAATGTTGTTATCACTCTGGAAATTGGGGATCTCTCCTCTTGAAGAAGTTAAGGCACTGTATATATATTATGTATTTAACAGTTTGCAGAGCAAATGAATCAATTTTGTTCGTAGCATGAAGGTGGCATAATATTTGCCAATACCAGTAGTTTCCATCCCATGGTATTGGCCTCAAAATCTATGTTGGGATGAATACAAAAATTCCATTATTCTTTTCTTTGTTGTAACATGTGTAGGTTCTATTTTTTCCATCAAAAGATACGCTTGGTACTATGGTTTTTGAGTGTAATGCATTTTTATTTTCTTGTAGTAAAATCTCACAAATGTTTTTACAAAGCCCCTTTTTGGCATCCTTCTGCTAGAGAAGTTGTAGTTAAAAGTTAAAACAGTTAGAAACATATTTTCATGCCAAACTGGGAGAACTATTATTGGTTATACCAAAACGATTATTTGGATACATTAGGAGCAAATTGCCAAAGGATTTGGAGGTGGCTTGACTAATTGTCTGTTTAGCTTATGAAACACAACTACCCATGGTTGATCTTATCCCTGTATTGGCACGTGTAAGCTGCATTCATTTAAAGAAGTCAATCTTGTGCCCAATGACCTATGTATCTCTTCTTCTAAGATGTGTTGTTCTTTCTTGCCATTGTTCCTAAGGTTTTGTATCAGACAAGGTTGTAAATTTTAGTAGGCCAGGTTTGAGAGAGACATCCAAAGTGGTTGCAGCTTTAAATTATATGCACATGAGAATATAATGATAATATGTCATTTCATGTTGAAAAAATGAATAGATCCAATTCTTTGACCAATTTCAGTTTTTTTAGCCTTCAGAGCCATGACTGTTAAGTCTAGCTTTTTTGGCATTCTGCGTGAGAGTTTATATTTCTTTTGAGGGTGTGCCCCATTCTCCATAGATTCCATGTCTTAGACCATCACATTCGGTATGATGATTAGAAACTGAGATTTGATAATGGAACCTGGGAGGAAAGGTGTTCCATATGAAAATAGTCACGATCACTGAGAACTTCATAAATTTAAAATCGATAAAATGTTGCTATTAATAACCCATATGAAAATTGGCAGGAGGACTGAAAACTACATGTGAAGAAAGACAAATTAATGTCATGGCTCTTAAATGAATCAATTTGTCTAGAATGGGACATGAAAAATAAAAAATGGCATTCTATGTCATACTTGAGCAAGAAAAAATTTACTAACTTTTTGTATCTGGTTAATTATTTCAGTTTATTACAGATAATCATCATTTTGAACCATGGTTCAAGTCCCAAATATGAGAATCTATAGAAAGCTGTTTCATTTTTCTTTTCCGAATTTCTATAATGGCACAGATGATTGTGTATTTTCAGAATTACATCATATTTTTACTAAAATGACTTTTAAATGGCCAGGTTTCTGTTGGGAACTTGATGATCAGTGAACAATTACAGACATTAATAGCTCCAGCATTTTTGCCACGAACATCTTTGAGTCTGGAGGTATGAACAATATTTGTGTGAACATTCTGTGCGCTTTATGTTTTAGGCTGTACATGTCTCTTAGATTGTAGCTTTATATATTAACTTGTATGTTCTTATCTTTTCACTTGATAAAACTGAAGAAGCACTCCAAGTCATCTTGCATGATATTGAAGTTGAACTTATTGATTATGAAATCTTGTATAAATTTGGGAATGGATTCTAGGGACTTGAACATACCACATCAGGAGACATTCCTATGATGGATGGCGATAGCTTGAATTAGTCTCTTTTGGACTGAAGTATTAAAGTAGCTACCTGATTAGGACATTGGACCTCTTGCAGATTTTGCAACTTTTACGCAGTTTTGAAACAAAGATCCCACTGCTTGGGAATAGTGATGAGCAAGCTGACAGGAGGTACTTTTATGTTATATCTATAGATAGAACAAATTTTCTTGCATGATAGTATTTGGTCATCAAGTCACGTGCATTCATGTTTGAAGAAGTGGTGTCCCATATTTCTTGCCCATGCTTTGATTAGGTTTTACTCATAAATGATAAATTCAATTATTTTTAGGCCTTCACCTGGTGGACTGTATTACCTTTCGTATTTGGATCGTGATATGCTTTTGGGGCGTGCACTTGGTGGTGGTGGAGTTTTCATTTTCAGTCGGACACAACCCTTTCAAGTTTAACTGTCCACAGAGCCTCTGTTTTTTATAACTTCCAGCTGATTTGTTCCTTTGTAATGATCGACTTTATCAAGTAATTTCATTCATGATAAGAAAACACATTGTATTGGATTTTATTGTGCATTGGGGCCTCTATTATGAACAAATGGCTACCTTCTACCTTAAGTACCCATAAACCCAACCAGGAAGGAGATAGTGTTTTATGAAATCATTTTATGAAACAGTGTTTTTGATGGCTTTGCTATCTATATATGGATTTTCAGGATAATCATTTTTAAAGTTTTCAGGGTGGTAATCCTTCTGTTTGTGGATTATGTAACATACATGCTGATTTTCTCCATAGAAAGTGTTGAAACATATCAGGGATGGGAAAGAGTCTTTTGTGATAGTAAAAGGGACTTCTGTAGAGTTTTATTTGTCCATACACTGGACTACAATAATGTGTAGAGTCACCATATAGACTCTGGCACTTTTGCTTTCTAATTGTAGGCCATCTGTTGTTGAATTGATGTCAAAAATAAAATGTATTTATACTACATCCACCAGAAAACATAAATATTGATATGATTGATGCAAAGTAATTATTCTTGCTTTTATCCCCACATGATAACAATACAATAGTCATGTGACAAGCCTTCTGAATATGCCTAAAGAAACAAATATCAGTTTTATAATGCAGACTTGTTAAGGATTGCATTTGATTAGGAAAAAAGTTATCATTTGGCACTGGCCTTTTTGGACTGATGCAATTTGCATAAATAGTCCAACATGATTGAAAACGAAAGTTTGTGGTGACCCCATTAAACATCCTTTCATACCTGTCTATGGTTGCTTACCTCCACCATATGGGTTTTCTTTATTATAATCTAAGTTATGCATCGATTGATTAAACCTCAATTAATTTTACACTAAAGAAAAACAACGGATTTTCTTCAACGAGGCTTTTGTTTGCTGGTAAAGGATACAAAGTTATAAGCTGTCCACCAGGTTCCATCCTCATTGTGACCTGCCCCACCTTAATGGCATCGTGCATGCTCTTATACAAAAGGGGTCAAGACCAAGTGCAAGTCTAGACTCCAAAGTAGTTTTGTCAAAAGAGATACCTCTTGGAACATGGGATCTAAGCTATAGGAAGTGCGTTTATGCAGTGAAGCCCCTTGGTGTNAGTTAAAACAGTTAGAAACATATTTTCATGCCAAACTGGGAGAACTATTATTGGTTATACCAAAACGATTATTTGGATACATTAGGAGCAAATTGCCAAAGGATTTGGAGGTGGCTTGACTAATTGTCTGTTTAGCTTATGAAACACAACTACCCATGGTTGATCTTATCCCTGTATTGGCACGTGTAAGCTGCATTCATTTAAAGAAGTCAATCTTGTGCCCAATGACCTATGTATCTCTTCTTCTAAGATGTGTTGTTCTTTCTTGCCATTGTTCCTAAGGTTTTGTATCAGACAAGGTTGTAAATTTTAGTAGGCCAGGTTTGAGAGAGACATCCAAAGTGGTTGCAGCTTTAAATTATATGCACATGAGAATATAATGATAATATGTCATTTCATGTTGAAAAAATGAATAGATCCAATTCTTTGACCAATTTCAGTTTTTTTAGCCTTCAGAGCCATGACTGTTAAGTCTAGCTTTTTTGGCATTCTGCGTGAGAGTTTATATTTCTTTTGAGGGTGTGCCCCATTCTCCATAGATTCCATGTCTTAGACCATCACATTCGGTATGATGATTAGAAACTGAGATTTGATAATGGAACCTGGGAGGAAAGGTGTTCCATATGAAAATAGTCACGATCACTGAGAACTTCATAAATTTAAAATCGATAAAATGTTGCTATTAATAACCCATATGAAAATTGGCAGGAGGACTGAAAACTACATGTGAAGAAAGACAAATTAATGTCATGGCTCTTAAATGAATCAATTTGTCTAGAATGGGACATGAAAAATAAAAAATGGCATTCTATGTCATACTTGAGCAAGAAAAAATTTACTAACTTTTTGTATCTGGTTAATTATTTCAGTTTATTACAGATAATCATCATTTTGAACCATGGTTCAAGTCCCAAATATGAGAATCTATAGAAAGCTGTTTCATTTTTCTTTTCCGAATTTCTATAATGGCACAGATGATTGTGTATTTTCAGAATTACATCATATTTTTACTAAAATGACTTTTAAATGGCCAGGTTTCTGTTGGGAACTTGATGATCAGTGAACAATTACAGACATTAATAGCTCCAGCATTTTTGCCACGAACATCTTTGAGTCTGGAGGTATGAACAATATTTGTGTGAACATTCTGTGCGCTTTATGTTTTAGGCTGTACATGTCTCTTAGATTGTAGCTTTATATATTAACTTGTATGTTCTTATCTTTTCACTTGATAAAACTGAAGAAGCACTCCAAGTCATCTTGCATGATATTGAAGTTGAACTTATTGATTATGAAATCTTGTATAAATTTGGGAATGGATTCTAGGGACTTGAACATACCACATCAGGAGACATTCCTATGATGGATGGCGATAGCTTGAATTAGTCTCTTTTGGACTGAAGTATTAAAGTAGCTACCTGATTAGGACATTGGACCTCTTGCAGATTTTGCAACTTTTACGCAGTTTTGAAACAAAGATCCCACTGCTTGGGAATAGTGATGAGCAAGCTGACAGGAGGTACTTTTATGTTATATCTATAGATAGAACAAATTTTCTTGCATGATAGTATTTGGTCATCAAGTCACGTGCATTCATGTTTGAAGAAGTGGTGTCCCATATTTCTTGCCCATGCTTTGATTAGGTTTTACTCATAAATGATAAATTCAATTATTTTTAGGCCTTCACCTGGTGGACTGTATTACCTTTCGTATTTGGATCGTGATATGCTTTTGGGGCGTGCACTTGGTGGTGGTGGAGTTTTCATTTTCAGTCGGACACAACCCTTTCAAGTTTAACTGTCCACAGAGCCTCTGTTTTTTATAACTTCCAGCTGATTTGTTCCTTTGTAATGATCGACTTTATCAAGTAATTTCATTCATGATAAGAAAACACATTGTATTGGATTTTATTGTGCATTGGGGCCTCTATTATGAACAAATGGCTACCTTCTACCTTAAGTACCCATAAACCCAACCAGGAAGGAGATAGTGTTTTATGAAATCATTTTATGAAACAGTGTTTTGGATGGCTTTGCTATCTATATATGGATTTTTAGGATAATCATTTTTAAAGTTTTCAGGGTGGTAATCCTTCTGTTTGTGGATTATGTAACATACATGCTGATTTTCTCCATAGAAAGTGTTGAAACATATCGGGGATGGGAAAGAGTCTTTTGTGATAGTAAAAGGGACTTCTGTAGAGTTTTATTTGTCCATACACTGGGCTACAATAATGTGTAGAGTCACCATATAGACTCTGGCACTTTTGCTTTCTAATTGTAGGCCATCTGTTGTTGAATTGATGTCAAAAATAAAATGTATTTATACATCCACCAGAAAACATAAATATTGATATGATTGATGCAAAGTAGATATGTTCATTTGTAATTATTCTTGCTTTTATCCCCACATGATAACAATACAATAGTCATGTGACAAGGCTTCTGAATAGGCCTAAAGAAACAAATATCAGTTTTATAATGCAGACTTATTAAGGATTGCATTTGATTAGGAAAAAAGTTATCATTTGGCACTGGCCTTTTTGGACTGATGAAATTTGCATAAATAGTCCAACATGATTGAAAATGAAAGTTTGTGGTGACCCCATTAAACATCCTTTCATACCTGTCTATGGTTGCTTACCTCCACCATATGGGTTTTCTTTATTATAATCTAAGTTATGCATCGATTGATTAAACTTCAATTAATTTTACACTAAAAGAAAAACAACGGATTTTCTTCAACGAGGCTTTTGTTCGCTGGTAAAGGATACAAAGTTATAAGCTGTCCACCGGGTTCCATCCTCATTGTGACCTGCCCCACCTTAATGGCATCGTGCATGCTCTTATACAAAAGGGGTCAAGACCAAGTGCAAGTCTAGACTCCAAAGCAGTTTTGTCAAAAGAGATACCTCTTGGAACATGGGATCTAAGCTATAGGAAGTGCGTTTATGCAGTGAAGCCCCTCGGTGTGTGTTTTGGAGAATCACTACCAAAAAACAATGAATTTTGTTAGAAATCACCTTGAAGTAATTTTCCCTAACCACATTAAACTAAATATCGATGTTATTAATGTAGATTGGTACATAATAACGTTTTGATTAGAAACAAAGAGTGTATAAAGTTGAGCAATTTCTATCTCTCTCTAACCCTTTCATTAAACAAACTCCTATAGTTTTAATACAAAATGGATAAGAATGATGCACCATTGGACAGATAAGAATAATCCACAAGTTCTCAATAGCAAGTAACTAAATGCAATTACAGCATAGTTTGGATTGGTTTTGGGCTTTTTGGGTTGGTTTGGACGTCAAACTAGTTTTGGACCGGATACTAATTGAACCATAAAACACACAGAAAAAAATCACCATCCTTTTTGGATTTTTGTTTAACTTTTAATTTTAATTTTAAAATTAATGAATGTAAAACATAAATGTAAATGTCAACTTTAAATTTTAATATTAAAAGTTGAAGTGAGAACTTCATTTCAATATGTTTAATGGAATCAATACATTGACTTAATGTAGACAATATAGGAATTGGGGTGTTCTCAATCTTCATTTTGAAGATTTTTTCCAGCATTTCATCATTTTAAGAAAACAAGATTGTATGCCTGATGAGCTGAGAATTATAAGATTCTAAATCCTATAAAAGGTTCAATATGTTTAATGGAATCAATACATTGACTTAATGTAGACAATATAGGAATTGGGGTGTTCTCAATGTTCATTTTGAAGATTTTTTCCAGCATTTCAACATATTAAGAAAACAAGATTTTATACCTGATGAGCTGAGAATTATAAGATTCTAAATCCTATAAAGGGAATACATTGCTTCATGGTGTTAATTGATTAAAACATCAAATTACAGCAATGGTTGAAGCCATTTACCAGGAGAAAACGATTTTTAGATTCTTGGACTTAGGCTAGTGACAAGTTAGATTGATGAGCTAGAGTTAAGACGAACTATGTATTCATTTGATTATAGTATGATGACTGTTAGACTCTATAAGACATTTAGATCCTCATGTTTTTGTATTTTCTATTAGAACATCAATTAAACGTATCTCAGAAATTGTATCTTGATGTGATATTGTTATTCTGCGCCTATACTATTATGAACACAAATATATAGAAATAGATATAAATAAATAATAATTAAATAATTATAATTAATACATCATAAATGAAAAGATGTGTCTTATCTAAAGGACACATCAACGAATATTTCTAGTTCCGAATACTTTGACAAATCAGATAAGGAAGAAAACTCACGCCTAAAGGTTCATAATCAAAGTTTACTCACACATATTAAGAAGTTAAAGAGTGATAAGAAGTTGCTACGGAACAAGTTAGAACAAATTATTAACAATGAACCATTGGTTGATAAAGAGACAATGAATGAACTGTTAGGCAGCGGAAGCATAAATGTAACAAGATTATAATAGCAAAGAAAATAAACCAAGATTAAACCGAGAACAACAATCACACAATTGACACAATGATTTATGTGGAAACCCAATACGGGAAAAACCATGGGGCAATGATAATCGGTATTCTTATTATTCACGAGAGAATTACAATAGTCAATCATAGACATACAACCACCCTCTCCTCACATACACACTGCACTCCACAGTATTGCGTCTTGCTCTCACACTGCACATTCACCTCTATGGGTATGCTCGTATATATAACATCTATCACACAGTTACACGAACTGATCATAAATAGATCACATGGTTACACAACCTGTTCACTGTAGCGTGCATGCATGCACAATCTAAACTTAGTTGATGTGCATGTGCATGTTACCACATGACAAATTAGTTGGCACTTTTCCAACAATCTCCACCTTGACAACAATTTACCTGATATTTCATGTCCAAATTTATTCATCTTCTTTCCTGCAAGCCAAGAGAAGCCAAACACCATCACAACGCCACAATTTCTCAAACAGTGTTTTATGTGAACATGTTTACACGATTTGCTCCAGTATGGACCATTCTGCCTCCATCAATAACCTGTATAATAAACCGATGCACTTGTCCATTTTGATACGTTGGACTATTAGTCAAATGCACAACGCTTTGACCACCACATAACACCTCATCCCGTACTTGTCCAAACCTCATGAATCATAACCACAAACTAAATCACTGCAACCACTGTAGGTGATACTTGTGCTTCTGTATTTGAATCACCCATTTCCATGCTCTTCACCTAGTTTTCCATGTGTCTACTCACAACACCAACTGCATGTGAAATGTTGACCATTTTCCATTGCAATCATCAAACTTTCTACTAGCATATAATACTCTAGACATATAACCCTTTTCTTCTTCATCAGTTAGGGCATAAACCTGGAGAAAACTTACAATGGAAATCCAAAGGGATTTTACTGGTTTCACATTATTCATACCAAATTTCTTGAGTATCTTCACCACATACTTTTGTTGTGATAACCAAGCTTACCATATTTCCTATCTCTGTGTATTTCCATGTCCAAGATTTATTTTGCTGCTCCCAGATCCTTCATATCAAACGTCCTAACCAACTGAACCAACTTGTTGATTTCATACATGCTTGTGCTTGCAACAAGCATAACATTTGATACCAAGAAAATAAATATACCATAAACACAATGATTATACTCACTTCTAGTAAAATTTGGCTCACCATGAAGGAATCAAACATCTTGTATCATTGCCTATCATTCTTCATGCCATACAATGATTCATGAGTTTGCAAATAAAGTTTTTCTTGCGATCCTGAACTAACCGTTCTGGTTGTTCCATATACATCCCCTTATCCAAAAAACTCCTTGTAAAACAGTTTTAACATCTAGTTGTACTAACACAACTAGTGCTAACACAACATGAATAGAAACAAGTTTTTAACAATTGGTGAGAAACTTTCATGGAAATCAATACCTTCCAAATACCCTTTTGCTACCAGTCATGCTTTGAACATTTCATCTTTTACTATGTTTGATTTTATAAAAGGAGATTCATCAAACACTACATCTTTGTCCATGATGATTATGTGGGTAGTAGGATCCCAC
>JZKD02S1675003.1:22827-55510 GCA_000966675.3 Picea glauca
GTAAGGCCCAAGCAGTTATCTGAAATGAAAGAGATCTAATGCATACATAAGAAGGTTATAATGATCAAATATGACACATACCATGATACCTCGGACCAATTACCTCATGAAGCAAAAGCCTTTTCTGATGCAAGCCTAGGCCGGTAGTGATGGAGGCTGGTACTGCTGACAGGACAAGTCTGGCTGAGAAGGAGAAAAGATGGGCCCCCAAGGGCCATGCTCAAGTCAATCTGCTCTCGTACTCCATGTCTAGGACCATGTGGGCCTTGAGACATGATCTCCTAGTCATCCCTAGATATCGGGGATAACAAACACCATATCAAAGGTCTACCTGTTTGATCTGGGTCCTACTTAGAATGTTGATAAAAAACATAAGCATCACAACCGAATAATTTCACATTTGAGTAATTGCCAGATGACTTGTTCATACCTCTTCCAGAATCTTCTAGTCTTTTGCAACTGATGGTGATCGAGTTACCAGATAGCACAACCGCTTCTGTCCACAACTATTGCTGCAACTTGGCATTATTGAACATGCCTATTCGATCCCAACTACCTTGCAATACTCTCCAAGTTCCATGGATATGAACCTACCTTCATCATATATTCTCAAA
Source organism: Picea glauca (assembly GCA_000966675.3). Lineage (NCBI taxonomy): Eukaryota > Viridiplantae > Streptophyta > Pinopsida > Pinales > Pinaceae > Picea > Picea glauca. The sequence goes on from JZKD02S1675003.1 coordinate 23,442, forward strand.
CACTTGATTAACCAGCCAACACATTAGTCTTTCTACAAACCCACTTGTCTAACCTAGACACACTGCTCCACCTCGAACTTTGCATTCGAACAACTTTGACCAAATCCGGCCAAACCAACCCAAGTAAGCCTTTATCGCTTACCTCAAGGCTTATTTACAATGGTGCTCACCAAGCCTTTTATAGGCTTCATTACATGCAATCCATGGACACAATACCATGGGCTACCCAAAAACATGGACCCGAAAAAACCACGTGCTTTGACCTAAAAAACCATAATTAACTCATTAACTCTTTCACCGAATCAAGGTTAACCCAACATACATGACCCCCCACATATTCAATCTACCTAAATCTATGTTTAGACTTTTCATAGGTGACTTGATAAACCAGGGGTACGCATGCCTATTCAGGTCTTACAGACGTATGCCCATTTACATGCAATCAATAATTTTTACAACTCCAAAGTAAATGCAATTATTATTATTATTATTTATTTCATGGTGACTCAACCATTATCGCCCTGCAACTTCTATGTGAACACAGGTGGTGAGACACAACAAACAGATAAAACTTCATCAACCATACATGAACCTAAATTTGTTGCAGTTGAATTTGGTTCTATTTTGGAGTCTTCTTTGGATGCTTGTTGTCTTTTCCAACAATCCTTCTTGAGATGCCCAAATTTGCCACAAAACCAACATTTTCTCTTACCCTCACTGTCTTTTGACTTAGACCTGGCTGCACCTTTACGATCTTGCCCTCCTTTTGTAGATCGACCTTTGACCACCATTGCTTTTATTGTTAAGGTTTCTTTACTAGATCTTCTCCTCATTTCCTTAGACAATAGATCTCCCACAACAATGTCATAATCAATGGCATATGTTGAGTTGAACCACATAGATGTGACCAGATGATCCCAAGACTCGGGAAACAAACACAGTGGCGTAACTGCCTTGTTCGCATTTTCGTACTTTACTTCCATAGTAGATAATTGACAAATCAAAGTATTGAAAACATTTAAGTGATCACCATTTTTTGTACCTTCTTTCATTCGTAAGCTATAGAACTGCCTCTTCAAGAAGATTTTGTTCGTCAAGGACTTTGTCATATATAGACTCTCCCGTATGTTCCACAAACCTGCTATTGTCTCCTCTCCAACGATGTTAAACATGACTTCATCTGGTAGACACAAACGAATGACACTGAGAGCTCTTGCATCTAGATCTTCCCAATCCTCGTCTGTCATGTTTATCGGTTTCTTTGTCTTTCCAGCCAATGCCTTTTGCAATCCTTGTTGCACAAACAAATCCCACATCTTGAGTTTCCATAGCTCAAAGTTATTTTACCGCTGAATTTCTCCACCTCAAACTTAGAACTCCGCGCTTTCGCCATTAGCAAAAAAACGCCAAAAAAAACATAGCTTCTAATAAACCAAGCTCTTAAAGTTCAAGGTTGAACTCAAAAAAGGTTTAAACTCCAAATATATATATATATCTTAAAAAAACCCTTTTTAAAAAACTTTCACCTTAAAGCATTCTCCACCCATATAAATGTGATTCTTCACCAACGGTATCATGTGCATAATAAAAAATCCACCAAAATTATCCACCTCGCCTTTATTAAATGTATCCTCCACTTATTTAAGACATCATCCACTCATTTAATAATTGATTCTCCATGTCTTATGCATAATAAGACAAAAAAAACCTTGACCTTAAAAAAAAATGTTTATTTTTGGATTAAACAACGGTTGTCCCACCTTAGACAAGGATAGCATGCGACACTTTCCAAAAGTGTCACACTGTTTAATATGGATAACCTGCAACAATTTTCTCGCGACACTTTCTCCAAATTGTTGCACTGCGTAATATGTACTACCTGCAACACTTTGTAGAAATTGAAAATTTCGCAAGTGTGCTTGCGACTGTCGCATTGTGTAAAAGGTACAACCTGGGACAATGTAATAAAACCTGTCCTAGGCCAATCCACTCCACTAATCTCGGCTTGGTTAACCCACTCTGCTATCCAGCGATCCGATTCTCTTCTCCTTCGCTCTCAGATCCTTCAACTCTGTTCTCTGATACCACTTGTTAGGAAGTGGAAGCATAAACATAACAAGATTCTAATAGCAAAGAAAATAAACCAAAATTAAACCGAGAACAACAATCACACAATTGACACAATGATTTATGTGGAAACCCAATACGGGAAAAACCACGGGGCAATGCTAATCGATATTCTTATTGTTCAAGGGAGAATTACAATAGTCAATCATGGGCATACAACCTTCCTCTCCTCACATACACACTGCACTCTACAGTATTGCGTCTTGCTCACACACTGCACATTCACCTCTATGGGTATGCTCGTATATATAACATCTATCACACAGTTACATGAACTGATCATAAATAGATCACATGGTTACAGAACTTGTTCACTGCAGTGTGCATGCATGCACAATCTAAACTTAGTTAATGTGCATGTGCATGCTACCACATGGGAAATTAGTTGGCACTTTTCCAACATGAACCTATGGAACTAGAGAGGTCTTCAGATGTAAAACTATCAATTGTGGATAAAAGAATTAATACAGACCCAATCAACCTTACAACTCAAAAGGATGCAAATCCAACTAATGTAAAGAGGTTTTTAAATGTCGAAATAGAAACAAGCTAGGGGTATGAAGAAAACTCAATTCCAAAAGTTAATCAAGAAAAAGATACAAGTACATGAAGTAAAGATCAAGTTGCAAAGACGCCTTATCAACATCCTAATCACAAAATTCGATACTTTAACCAATCAATGTATCAACATAAACAAATGACTGATATACCGAAGAATATTACTTCCACTACAAGTGGTGCTCAAAGTAGAAGTTATCATGGGAGTCAAAATACATCAAGTTTTTTTTTCCAAAAACCCTATAAATGCCTAGTTTCGTAGAATATCGAATTAGGGTGGACAAACTCCTTTACAATTCGACAGTTCTGGTAAGCGCTTAGAAGATCCTATCATCTCAGATCTTCAACAATAACTAATTCAAGAATGAAGAATCAAGAGATAACATTACAAGCGAGAGCAAGATACAAGTCTTCCATAAGTATGCTTTGAGGACAAAACATTTTTAAGGGGAAGAGAATTTTATGAGCACACATATATAGAAATAGATATAAATAAATAATAATAATTAATACATCATAAATGAAAAGACGTGTCTTATCTAAAGGACATGTCTATTTATGAAAGGGCACCCCCTGCGCGGGTATATAAACAAGCCCTCTTTCTCATTGTAATCATCTTATCTATTCATTATCTTATACATTTATATATTATTATTTCATCCTAAATGGATTACCCTATATTCCATATATTTTGGATAGTTTATGTGTGAGCGAACTTTGTTCGTCTCATATACATAATATAAATTAAACAAATTTTACATATTTGGTTTCTAAGGGTTTGGATTTACATTAATGTAAATGAATGTATATTGTCTATTAGAATTAGAATTTTTATGTATCTTTATGTCAATAATTTTTCTTTAGCTTCAGGTTTGGTTAATGATTTTGGGATTTCCAATTTCAGTTCTAGTTCTGGTTTATTATTTTTGGGAATTCTAGTTTCGGTTCTAGTTCTAGTTTGTTATTTTGGGAATTCCAATTTTAATTCCAAGTACTTTGATCCTTTTGAAAAACAAAACCCATAAGAGGAAGTTCTTTTTAGTTCTAGTTTGTTATTTTGAGAATTCTAGTTCTTGTTCCAAATACTTTGACCCTTCCCAAGAACAAAACCCATAGGAGGAAGTTCTTCTTCGAGAAAAAATCTTGAAACATCTCTCATTGGGACATGTGAATGACACTCTCATGGGTGCTAGATAGGTGGTAGATGTCCCCTTAAGAGAGTATCCCACTTGGAACTTTCTCAAGAAGCCTTCTGTCATCTAGGGAGAAGACCTCTCACTAGTCGTAGATGGACTTTGTGGTGCTTCCATTCTCTCTTGAATGCATTGAACCAATCAAAAGGAATTTCCTAACAAATTGTCTTAAACTTTATCATTAATATTGTACTTATATCCTATTGGAGATTGATTCTACCATCCCTTCACTACTTTCATTCTGAGTAATTTTAGTTTGTTCTTACTAGCTAAGGATGAAGTTTAATGATCACATATCCCATGCTCAATGTACATGGAAGTACCTTCAACGAGGAGTGCAAATGAGAAGAATACTTCATTTTCTTATCTTAATTCTATTAAGAAATTTATGGTAGAAATCAATTCCTAATAGAGAACTTTGTACTTCAAGATCTCAAATTTATTATAAAGACTAGAGGTGTGTAGGCCTTTTCATTAAATAGCTTACTCAATTTCAGAGGAAGTTGTCACTTCTTATTAGACCCGATTCTATTTGGAAGCTCGTCTTACTACCCTATTATTCATGCAAAAACTACCCTATTATTCATTCAAATAGGAAGACACATGGACTTTGTTGGCTTCCAAATGAGCACTTTTTGTTGGATTTCTTGTGTTGAATCTCTTCTATATGTTAAAACTTAGGTTTTACTTAAAAACATGTATATTGTAGTGTATTAGTTACCTTTTTTAAACTTTAAATATTAAGAGAGATCACATTTCTACTCTATCTTCATACGGTTTTGAAGATCTAGGTGTTGCATTTTTATATTCCTTTTCACCCTTATTTCTACCTCGTTAAGTCAAGTCTTATTACAATTACTTTTGTGTTTTGAAATCATTTTATTTTTAAAACAATATTTTAAACACATTTTAAATAATTTATAATACAACATAGTTAGCAACTTGACGAGAACTGTGACCTCAAAACGAGAACTTTAGCACTAAAACCAATATTTGTGTGTTAAAAACACCAAAATCAACCCTCTAATTGAAAAATGGTGCTATAGGTAGCTCTTTTTTATAGGGTTAAAATTACCACCTTTTTCAACCATGGCATTAATAGCCTCATAATATTTCCAACGGAAACCTTAACTCAACCCCCGAATCAAAATGTGGTGTTGACAACATCACCATTTTTTTTCAAGGTTAAAATTACAACTACCGTGAAATCATGGACTTAACAACTCTTACCGTTGCAACCAAAATATTAACATTAACCCTCAAATCGAAAAGTGGTGCTCCCAGTAGCATCCCCTTCTTTTTGTCAGAGCTAAAGTTACAACTCTTTTGAAATTACGGCCTTCAAAATCAGTATCCTTGCAACCAAAATCTTAGACTCAACCCCTAAATTAAAAAATGTGTTATCAGTAGCACCATCTTTTCTTTCCAGGGTTAAAATTACAACATTTTTGAAATCGTGGCCTAAAAGTCCAAAGCTGTTACATATACAATCATAAAAATAAAAAATAAAAAAATTAAAAAAATTAGGAAAGATAAATAAAAATGAGAGGAAAAAAATAGAAAAATAAAGAGGAAAAGAACCTTGAAACAGGAAAACAACTATATTTTTTTAAGAAGAAAATTAAAAGAAAAATACATTTTAAATAAAAAAAAGAAAAAAAACTTGAAAAAAAAACACTATTAAAAAATGATATGAAATAAATAAATCAAAATTTATTCCTTTCAAAAAAATTTAAAAATAAAACCAATTGAAAAACATTTTTAAAATTAATAACAAAATTTAAAAATTAATATTTTTTTTTGTTTTCTAGTTTGTTTGTGACTTGCAGGACTAGCTTGTGGTCTAAGAAATCTTGACCTAGGGGTCTCTATGCTTTCATAATCGTTCGAGGATCGCACTCGGCCTGGACCATGTTACCCCCTTCTCACCTAGGGGTAACTAGAGGAGATAATGTTTCATGGCCCACAATGAAGACAATGATCCCAATAACGATGATGATCAATATTCTCCACAAACAACAACCCCTCAAATGCCTCCCTCCTCATTAAGATCAAACTTATCACACCTAATCTACACGGTTCATCGGATGATGGTGGTCCAACACATTGTGAGGTACACTACTCATTGTTTCATATAAAGTGTCATATTTAATGCATATAGCATTTAGGTGAGGATCATGGTTTGAAGTTGGATACTGAATCATAAGCTTGGAAGTTATGTTTTTTTCCTTGTTTCACCTTGGTGGCCATCACTTGTATCCTATTCCAATGTTGTCACTCTTTGGGAATAGGGGTACTGTTGGGAGGTTTTGATAGGGGTAACATACAACTCCCCCCCATACTTAACAATTTCCATCATGGGGCCTTCCACATTGTACTAAACTTCGGTAATGGCTATTACATGTACACCAAAAAGGCCTTTGGTTCATTATCCTATGAGTAGAAGGGATAGACTATCGAGATCGAAGTAGATGCTAGAAAAATGAATAAGAAAAAGAAATAATGTTATAATGAAAGAAACAATGATGGGATTACAAATGAGCAATTCAAAAGCCAAAGGTCATCTTGAGCTCTAGTACCCCTTCATTGTGAGGTGATCGCTCCTAGTCCTACTGCACTAAATGTATATCAATTAAAAGGAATTAATCTCAGTAAGAAAAGAAAAGAAAGAATAAAGTGCTTGAAACCTGAAAAAGGGGACTTGCAATGTGTTATCCCCATTTCCTAGGGATAACTAAGGAGATGATGTCTCGAGGTCCTTAGGTTGTAGACATGGAGTATCGAGAGAAAAATAGCTGACAATGTCCACTTGCACAAACAAAGGCCCACCTCACCACCACATATCTCAAATTCATCGCGATGGTATCTGCCACATCAGTTGCTTCCAAAAGACATTAGGTCTTTCTCCATGAGGTACAAACCAGGTATTATGGTGAGTGTCATTTCAATATTTGAGGCATTTGAGTGTGTTGCATTTAAAGCTACTTTTGATTATGTAATGTTTGCTTGGAAGTTATGCTCTTTTCCTTGTTTCACCTTGGTGGTTGACATTGTGCCCTAGTAAGTGGTCACCCTTAGAGATGGGTTTGCTAATGGGAGGTCCCCTTGACAAGTCATCGTGCCATTCTTGATCATACTTACCACTTTACACACTTCATCCCCTTGCTTCCTTATCTTTGGGATTTTCGGGTGTACTGACCCAAGAAAGGATTGTCCCTCATTTCATGGGCAGAAGGGGCTGAAGATCCAGAGGAAATGTAGCTGGAAAAAGATAAAATACAAATCATAACCTTCCGAATGCTTGCCTAAATGGGTCTTGAGAACAATGAAATGTTTCTCCTAAAAATTCAAAGACCTGAAAAAGAAAACACATATATATATATATATATAAATGTCTCGCATGTTGAGGGATCTACACAAGTGCGTTACAAGCTAGACTTCACCCCCATGGCACTATGTGTACCTCTCCCTTCAAGTGAAATTGTGGTACTTCCCCCCAAGCTATATGTTACCCCATAGGGAGTACCCAGTTGTTATGGACCTTAATTAATTAATGGCATCAAATGGGATTGGAAAAGGATGCATGGAAAACGAAGGTGCAACACATCCTATACAAAGGCACACATAAATGAGACACTATGATCCATTGTATGTCATGAATCCCATGCCAAAATGTCTTACCCCCACCCAATTCATCTTCTCCACATGGCTTACAAGGGGTTCCACCTAGGAAACATTCCTTGACTTAGGGAAAGATTCACCCAATAGGTCACTTTGTCAACCCTCCCATACCTAAACTTGGCAAGTTGCATAGGGTCTTTGAGCACTTGTTTAATTTGATGAGGTGGTTTTTTATGCACATGCTTAGGTGACTCTTTTATTGATTTGATTTACTTATCATGATACATTTGACTTGAGATCCTTGGAGGGTGTATTCATTGTCTTTGTAGGACCTTGCTTGGTGGACTATTTTGGAGGAACAAGTCTAGGTTGGGATTCCTTGGGGCATGAAGACCACATGTTGGATACCATGGCTCTCACATTGGATGATGATGGTATCCTTTATAGGCTTGAGAGACACCATGGATGACCTCACCTAGCTCATACAATCCCAACATTTTTCCTTTAGAGGTCAAAACATCACATTTGGAGGGATTGACGTCACCCTAGGGCTAGGGTTTTAGTGGTGATGATGGACACTTGGCACTTTTGATGGGAAAATACCTTGCAGTGAGAAGGATACCTTGGCTTGAGGACACATGGCATTTGGAGGCCTAGTTCTATCTCCTTCAACCCCAACGACTTGACCAAAGTGCCAAAACCTCACTCATTAAGGAGATGACTTCATTTTTAGGGTTTCTTGTGTGCATTTTTTAAGTTAAATTTGAATTTTATGTTGTAAAGGGGTGAAGTAAGGGTGGTTGGCCCCCTAATTTTTCGTTTACCCTATAGTTAAGTGGACAAACACTTTTAATAATATTTGTGTAAATAAGGATCATTTCTATTTCATTTTCACCATAGCTCTCCCATTTGTAGAAGGATACTTGGCTGAAATTTGCGCCTTCTTTGAGAAATTTGGATCTCTCTCTCTCTCTCTCTCATGCAAATGTCTTCTGGTGATTTCTCTTGTTGTACTTTGGTTCTAAGGTGGTGCACACCTCTTGGAGACTTCTTCTCTTGCTTATGAATGGACATTGCTTGGTGAACTAGGGTTTTATATTGCATCTCTCTTGGAATTGGTAAGAAAAATATGCAATTTGTTATTTCTTCTTTCTTGTTTCACAGTGTTATTGGTTGAAACCCTAGGAGGAGTATAAGTGCATACACCCTCCATCAAGCTTCATCTCATTTCTATTTGATAAGTCATTTTTGGACAAGGTTGTCGGGAGGAGTACAAGGGTGTACACCCTCCCAGATTTACTTAAGTTTGATTTGCATGCCCTAGGGAGTAAAAGGGATTACACCCCTAGAGATATTGTGATCTAAATATTACATCCAAGGCTCCATTTACCCAAATTTTAAAGGCACTAATTTGAATTTTTCATTTGAGAAATAAATTTTCTTGCATTGGGTAATGTGATTTTATGAGATTTTCAAATTGTTTGAAGTGAAATCAATTCTATGCTCTACTAGCTTGCTTGATCCACTAGGGAGTCCTCTTTGGCCAAGGATATATTATTTCTGTTATAACATTAAAGACACATCCATTAGGTCTGCAACAAATTTCTCTCAAACTTTTACCTTTTCTCTCTTTTTAACTAGCAAAATTTGCCAGAAAGCTGCCATAATAATCTACTAGTCATTTGTGCATATTTTGGGTGGTTTAATTGTAATTTTTGGTGGTTGGATTTTTCTTCTGTAGCAATATTTTTCAACATCCATAAGGCTGTCATAATATCTCTGAAATAACATCTTTCAACAACCTATATTGTTGCTAAAGTCTTGTTTTATCTCACTTGAGTTATACTAGTCATTGTTAGCCTATCTCTTGCATCTTTAACTAGAATTTTAGTGACTTATTTAGCAGATTTGATTATCATTTACTTGATGAATTATATCATTGTTTACTGCTTCTATATAGGACAACAATATTCACTTGCATTTCCATTGGATATCAAGGCTTGTATACTTGTCTTTTCTTGTGTCTCGAGTAGGTACAACAATCTTCTGTAGGTACATTACTTCTTGGAAACCTTACCTCATCAACAAGACTTCATCCCAAGCCTTCCATCTCTCCAAAACTTGACCTATATGGGATTCATCTTCCATAACCTCACTTTCCATATCATTTACCCCTAGGGTCACCCGAGATTCCCCCCATGTGTTGGATTTCTCCTTCACTAAAGTGAGGGGAGGGTTTATCTAAGGTGAAAATGGGTAGACTCTCCCACATTTATCACCATCTCGTGGATTAGGTCAGGATTTTTCCAACCTACAGTTTGTGCGATACATTTTAGTGTTGTTGTCGAGGAGGATTTTGAATCCTCTTTCATGCTCTAATGACACTTTGGCAAGCTTCTTTCCCAAATCCTTTACCCCTAGCTTTCCTGACGAATCCATTGGAAGAACATTCTCCTTCCATCCTTGATAATATTTCCTTAAGGATTATATGGTGACTCCATTATGGGATGTACCCAAAAAAAGAATTACCCAAGTCCCCAACATGCATCCAAGCATCATAAACCTTCACCCAAACGGTCTAGTCCTTTATCATATCCCACTTCTCATGCTTGCAAATCTACCTCTCCTACCCCTCCATCTTCACCCACTTACCCTACACCTCCACTTTCATCCATGCTTGACAAGGATGCATACAATTCTTTATACATGACAAGGATGCCTGAGTCTCCTCACAAACTCCCGAGGGACTTTAAGGAATGGCTCCCTATCTTCTCAAGGGATGATTTCGTCACAACCAAAGATCATTTAGATACCTTCCTCCATGCCCTTGAACCCTCTGACCAACACAAAGATGTTTGGATGATAATTTTCTCCTACACTCTTGTCGAAAGGGATACGTAGTGGTATGTTAGTATCTTTCCAAGGATGATCACAAGTTGGGATCTTTTTCGAGAACGTTTTGTCAAAAGATTCAAGAAAAACAAAGATTTTCAGTCCCTTTACGATAAACTCTATAACTACAAAATAAAACCAAGGGAAAACATAAAAGACTTCAATGATAGGTTCAATACCCTTGTGAGGAGATTTCCTCAATATTTCAAGCCCTCTCGAGGTACCATCTTCAAGTCCTAGATGTCAACCATGAGAGATCCCTACGGATTTCTAATTGAAAAGGGATGCCCTACAAATTTATTTGAAGTCCAAGAAAGGGCATGTGAGATCGAAGAGAACATAGGTTTCTCTCTCTATCATATGAGGATTGTCTTGAGAAAATAATTTAGATAAATCAAGTTGCAGACCTTGTTGTTCTAGACTCTCCCCACAATGTGAAGTAATACCTGCAAAGGGAACGATAGGAATCCGCTAACCAGACTGTTGTTCACATGATGAGTCTATTGGGGAAAGACAAGGAACCAACATATGAATAAATACCTCCCCCCTATAAGGGATATGTTGAAATTTGAAAGAAAACGAGCAACAAGGTAGGCTGAAGAGAGTTTTTTGTAACATATTCAAGAAGTTCTAATTGAGCCACATAAAGAGAAGAAAATTGGTGCCATCAAGAATAAATATAAGACTATATTCCCAAACAAGACTTTTTCAAAGATCATGTCAGCATTACCCATCAAGTTCCGGATGAAGGGATTGACGACACCTTCATTTTTGCAAACTCTCTTTTTTTAGATGACGAAAGGAAGGATGGAGCTTGGGGCTTAGACTTCGATGGCACACACTCAATCTCAAGCTCAGGTGGAGGAATAGTTTTGATCTCACCAGATAACAAAAATACCCTTTTCTCATATAGGCTTGAGTTTAACTCCACAAACAACATCGCTGAGTATGAAGCCCCCATTTTGGGCATGAACCTTGCCATTGATATGAACATCAATTCCGTACATGTAAGAGGAGACTCATACTTGATCGTTTCACAGGTTAACAATAAATTTTTTGCTAAGAACCCAAGGTTGAAATAGTACAAAGATGTCGTCTAGGATGCCATGAAGAGATTTGATAACTTTTCGATTGAAGCCATCCCTAGAGAAGAAAATAATTTGGTAGACAACCTTGCCGTATCCGTGTATACTTTACAAATTTTCAAAGAGATTGGTCTCTAAAAAGTGGAAGCAAATTTCATGCCTTCAATACCTGATAACTTGGAACATTGGCACATTTTTTATAATGAAAACTAGATCCTACGTTTCCTCCAAAATGAAGGTGAATTCTCGGAAGCTCGGATAAACTTGTTGGCAGAAGAAGCGAATATTGAAATTATTGATTTTCCTGATGGACCCTTACCCAAAGGTGGTGTTCCCCTAAAGATACTTTTTGATCGAAGTGACATGTATAAGGGGAATTTATCAAGCAAAATTGATGACGAGGTCATTTAGTTCAATATTGGAACCAAGGAATTCCCCAAAATGGTCAAATTTGGAAAAGAAACAACTCCTTATGAGAAGGAGAAGATGATTTCCCTCATAAGAGAATTTAAAGATATTTTCTCCTATTCATATGAATACTTTAAGGCTTATCGAGAGGACATCATACAACATGCTATTCCCCTTAAGGAAAGCACAAAACCATTCAGGCACAAGCTCAGGAAAATGAACCCGAAAGTTTCCCCATAAGTCAAAAAGGAGTTGAAAAAGATGGTTGAGGAAGGGATAATCAAGCCCATCAGGTATTCATCTTCGGTATCCAATCCAGTCATTGTCAGGAAGAAGACTGGTGATATTAGGATATGCATTGACTTCAGAAATTTGAACTAGGCTTCACTTAAAGTCAATTATCCTTTTCCAAACATGGACTATCTTTTGCAAAGGGTCACAGGAGTAGAGATGATGTCCATGCTTGAAGGATTTTCAGGATACAACTAGGTTCTCGTGAAAGAAGATGACCAAATCAATATTGCTTTCACCACCCCTTGGGGAACTTACAAGTATTTTAGAATGCCTTTTGGATTGACCAATGAAAAAGACACTTTTTAATGTGCCATGGATTATGATTTCACAGACTTAATTGGGAAACTTATAGAGATTTACCAGGATGACCTAACTGTTATCTCCAAAAAGAGAAGTCATCATATCCAACACTTAAGAAAGATTTTTCAAAGGTGCAGAGAATATGACATTTCTCTTAATCGTAAGAAATCAATTTTCGGTGTGGATAGAGGAAAGTTATTAGGCCATATCATTTCCAAAGACATGATCTCAATAGACCCTTCCATAATCAAAGCCATCAAGAAGATCCCTCTACCTAAAGATAAGAAGGCCATGCAATATTTCTTTGGCCAGATCAACTTCATAAGGAGGTTCATTCTGAACTTTTCCGAAATCATGAATCCACTCAATCGCTTGTTAAAGAAGGATGTTCTTTTCAAATGGGACAATGAAGGAAAGTTGGATTTCCAATGTATCAAAGAAGAAATAACTATCACACCGGTCCTGGCCAACCCATATTTCTTTAAAGACTTCATCATATTCTCTTTCGTTTCAAAGGATACCATCACATGAGTTCTTTTGCAAAAGAATGATCAAGGAGATGAACAACCTATCTCTTTCATGAGAAAAACATTTAAGGACTCAAAGCTAAATTACACCATTATGAAGAAACACGATTATTCTCTTGTCAAGTCTCTCAAGAATTTTAGGAATTATGTGGGATACAACAAGATTACAACTTTCATCCTTTACCCCGTCGTAAAGGATGTTTTATCACAACAAGGTTGTCTTGGATCAACGGGAAAATGGGTTTCACAGATACAAGAATATGACTTGGAGATCAAACCATCCAAGATAATCAAAGGCCAAAGGTTAGCTAAAATGTTGACAGAAAGCAATCAAGAAGCCATCGAGATGGGAGAAAGGGAACAAATTAACATTATGCTAATAAAAATTGAGAATGACAATTGGTATTCATATATCATTTATTACTTGAAGAATATTACATGCCATGATCAATTAGTCGATCATAAGAGGAGATCCACAAGGATCAAGGAAATGAAGTATTGTTTGACACAAGATGGTCTCATATGAAGGAACCCTGATGGGGTAATCCTCAGGTGCATGAATAAGGAAGAAGCAAATAAGTTAGTCACCGATTTTCACTTAGGGTATTGTAGAGGCCACTTTTCAGCTCACACTACTGCCCATAAGATCCTGAGGGAAATATGTTATTGGCCTACTATTTTCTCCAACACACATTGATACATCAGATCTTTCCATCCTTGTTAGTTCTTTACTGGGAAACAACGCCTCTCTTCCCTCCCTCTTAAACCAATCGTCGTAGAAGCACCTTTTCAACAATGGGGACTAGATTTCATTAGCAAGTTCAAGGACTACTTTATTAATGGTTACCAGTGGGTTTTAACTGCCACATATTACTTCACTAGATGGGTGGAAGCTATCCCAATGAAGAAAGCAACAAAAGAGGTCATGATGGAATTCCTCGAGGAAAAAATTATCACTAGATTTGGCATTCCTACAAAGATAACCACGGATAACACCAAGGATTTTAGCTTGATGGAACTTAATGAGTTGTGTTTCAAATATGGAATTGTGTTAAGATCCAAATAATTGAATACAAAATATCACAATAGATCCAAAGATATTTGAATATAATCACCACACAAGATATATGAAACCATATAGAAAACCACCACTTTATTATATCAAAACCCTTGAGGTAGGGCAACACCATACAATGGATCCTATTATGGAAGAGATCCTGTCCTTTTCACTTGCCTCTTCGAGGGGGAAACCTCCTAATGAACTTCAGCTCCAAACACAATACTTCTCTTCATATCCCATTACATTGCTTGAACCCCTTTATATAGTGCTACCATCACCTAAGAACATTCTAGAGGAGGAATCCTCTAGAAGTAGAACCTTCTAAGATGTCCTCTTACATTTATTATATCTAACTACCATAGTGGGCCTTATTTAATAATATAGTGGACCCAGTCCACCTTACATTGAATGGCCTCTACTATTATCACTATGGGCCCTCTGCCCCCCCCCCCAACTACCTCTCTATCTACTTGAAATTCCATCCCCCTTAAGAAATCATTGTCCTCAACCCTTGATGCACAACCATATACCAGGGTCCCATGGATAAGTGTGGACCATAGTGCTGAAGTAGACTAGAGAACCAGGGTCCCATTGAGAAATGGAAGCCACCATGCTGAAGTATTCCAACCGCTATTGTAAACCAGGGTCCCATGTCCAATTGCTCATGTGAACCCCACACGGAAGATATCGACACCCAATAACCAACTAAAAATGATGCTCCCAATACTGACACCTATCATGTGGATCCAAATAAGAATATCCATCCACATAGTGGGAGAGGATCAAAGCTGAATCTGGAAGGAACACTACCATTGTAGAATATGCAGGCTGGACACTGGTAATCATAACTAGCTCTTGATGTGGGACATTGATGTTCTCTACAGAATTTGGAGTAGAGTCATCAAATAAAATATGGAAGTGGTTGTCATCCCAGAAATGACAACTATCCATATACCAATCATCGCAATCGGCCTCAAAATCATACCAAACATATATTTCTTTATTATATTCATCCATGATGTCCGCCATAAGAAATATCTCCTGCAGGCTATCCAATGAATCTTGAATACTACATAAACTATCATTGAGGCCATCTGCAAGGTCATGCAACCTGTCATGCAATGTGCCAGACAATTTTTCATACAATTGAGATTTGAATGCTTCATTAATTTGTAGAATTTATTTGAGGGTTTGAGAGGAATAGCCATTTGATCACCCTATGAAAATTTATAAACTTTGCAGTCCCACCTCGTTCACGAAAACCCCCCAAAATACAAGGGTTTAAAAACAAATTACTGCAGAAAATCGCGGTTTTTTTTTTTTTTGTTTTTTTTTCTTTTTTCTTTTCGGAAAAACCTTGAAAAACTGTTGAATTTAAAAAGCTAATAAATTTACTTCCCGGACTCCGTTTTGACAGTTTTGTTTTTTGAAATTGGGTATTTTTTCTAGAGGAATTCAAATAACCATTTTTTTTTTTCAAATTCAACCCATAAAGCTTCATATCTGAACCTGAAGTGCGCCGCCCTTTTTTTTGTTTTTCTAAAAAAAAATATGCAAAAAGAGCCAAAAAATTCTCCCCTTCTTTGGCCAAGGAAAGTGCTCTGATACCAATTGTTAAGATCCAAATAATTGAATACAAAATATAAAAATATATCCAAATATATGTTAATACAATCACCACACAAGATATATGAAACCATATAGAAAACCACCACTTTATTATATCAAAACCCTTGAGGTAGGGAAACACCATACAATGGATCCTATTATGGAAGGGATCATCTCCTGTTCACTTGCATATTTGAGGGATAAAAATCCTAATGAGCTTCAGATCCAAACACAATACTTCTCTTCATATCCAATTACATTGATTGAACCCATTTATATAGTGCTACCATCACCTAAGAACATTCTAGAGGAGGAATCCTCTAGAAGTAGAACCTTCTAAGAAGTCCTCTTACATTTATTATATCTAACTACCCATTTATTATATCTAACTACCATAGTGGGTCTTATTTAATAATATAGTGGACCTAGTCCACCTTACATTGAATGGCCTCCACTAATATCACTATGGGCCCTCTGCGCCCCCCCCCCAACTACGTCTCTAGCTACCTAACAAATTGTCTTGTCACACTCCTCGAATTATTATCCTAAAGAAAATGGATTAGCAGAGTCCAACAGTAAGAATATTATGAATTTTGTAAAGAATATTGTTGGAGAGAAAAAGAAAAGTTGGGATAGAAAGATCAAGTATGCCTTACAGGTATACCGTACAACTACTAAGAACTCTACCGAGAAAACCCCTTTCGAATTGGTTTACGGGATAGAAGCACGCCTACCTATAAACCTCCATATTTAAACCTTACAAGTAGCTTAACACTTCACCATGGATAAAGAAGCATTGCAGGGGAACATTGATCAACTCAGAGAGTTGGATGAAACTCAAAGAATAGCCTTTGATCAAATGGAAAAGATCCAAGAGAAAATAAAAGGGACATTTGACCGTAAAACAAAGCAAAGACATTTCAAGAAAGGAGACCGGGTCCTAATGTGGAATAAAAGAAGAGAAAAACCTAGAATGCATCAAAAGTTTGATAGTTTGTGGTTGGGACCCTACAAGATAGAATAGATATATGGGTTAGATTCCTTTTATTTGTCCACAACATAAGGGAGGTGGATTCCATTGCCGGTAAATGGATCCCTCCTCAAACATTACTTCCAAGGTGGTACTTGAATTCTTCAAGGCCCAAGCCCCAGGTAAGTAGGTAGGCCATGTTGCTTTCTTGCATTTGAATTTTTCTCTACTTGCCTATTGATTTCATTGTATTACTTATTTAGTTTAGAAATTTGTGAAAAAATGCAAAATTTTCTTTTCTAGATTAGTTGTCAATTTTATTTCTTTTGATTATATGGACAAAGGGTGATAGAACCACCCTATATTTTACGTTTTCTATTTCAGTGTAGGCATAGTTCTAAGCAGGAGATGTTGAGGTTCTCATGCACTCTAAGGAAAGTACATGTCCCCAAGTAGGACCCAGATGTTACCCCCATTTCCTAGGGGTAACTGAGTAGATGATGTCTCGAGGCCCTCAGGTTGCAGACACGGAGTACCAAGAGATAGATAGATGGAAACATCCAATTGCAAAAACATAGGCCCACCTCACCACCATAGATCTTATATTCATCATGATGGTATCCACCACATCAAATTGCATCCAAAATACATTGGGTCTTTCTCCATGAGGTACATACCGGGTATTATGGTGAGTGTCATTTCAATATTTGAGGCATTTGAGTGTGTTGCATTTAAATTTTCTTTTGATTATGTAATGTCTGCTTGGAAATTATGCTCTTTGCCTTGTTTCACCTTGGTGGTTGACATTATGCCCTAGTAAGTGTTCTTAATTAGGGATGGGTTTTCTACTATGAGGTCCCCTTTCCAAGTCATCGTGCCATTCCCAATCATACTAACCACTTTCCACACTTCATCCCCTCGCCTCCTTATCTTTTGGTATTTTCTGTTGTACTGACCCAAGAAGGGATTCTCCCTAATTTCATGGGAAGAAGGGGATGAAGGCCCAAAGGGAACAACAACAAGTTGGCATGGAATTCGAGGTGTTGTTTCTCAGTTGGGTCGTACATGCCATACAAAATGTGGCATGGTTTTCAAGGAAGATTTTTGGGGACTGTTGTGGGTGTATGTAAGTGTGTTTCTATTGCTTCCAAATGCATTATTGTTGTAACTTTTGTACTTCCTGAATCTGATAATAAATATCTCTTGGTGGGTTTCCCCAAATTGGGGTTTTCCCTCGCTGGTTGCTAAAATCTGAGTGTGCACATGTCTTTTGTGACTACTGTTCATTGTTATTTTCCGCTGCTACTTTCTTAGTAATGTGTGTTTATGCTTATGATATAGTTGAATGTGGGTTATTACATATAAGAGTTCATTTAAGACATAAATTTATGTTTACTAAGTGTTTGAAAAAAGTCCTATGTGAGTTAGATTATTTTTGTTACTGATTTTCTTCATGGTATTAGAGCAAGTGCTTTGAGTTATAGTGAACGATGTTATTTTTGGCAGGGATTTGAAGGGGGAAACTTGGTATTTTGTTTTCTATTCAACAATTGAGAATAAGTGGTTGCTTGCATCGTGTATGAGGAATGATTGGAAGGGATTTCCAACTACTTGCAATGGAAAGTCAGAATGTCAACTATTCTCAGGGAGAACAAACTTTGGATCTTTTTTAGCTCTGTAGTAGTTGTTCCCACAACAAACCCTATTGATTTGGATGTACATGAGGGAAAGGACGCCAAATATCAGAGGCTTATTCTGGATGGAGTGAAACACTCACTTATCCCACACTTAGCTGAGAACAAGACAACTTATGATATGTGGGAGACACTAAAAAACTTGTATGAGGCAGAGAATGAGGACAAGAAGATGGACTTAAAGGAAAGTCTACATGATACTAAGATGACTAAGGGTGAGAGTGTGGAATATTATCTTACCCAGGTATCACAAGTGAAAGATGAGTTGGTTGCAGTTGGGGAGGTCATCTCAGATTCAGAGTTGGTGATGATAGACTTGAAAGGATTCACCAAGGAATGGGAAGTCTTCATGAAGTGTGTGTTGGGTCGAGAACATATTCCAGACTAGAGCAGACTGTGGGATGATTTCACTCAAGAGGATATCCAGGAAGGATATCAGAGTAGGGGACATAAGGGAGATGGAGCTGACGAAGATAATTTTTCTCTTGCGACAAAGAGAACTAGTAAGAAGCAGGGGAGTTATACGAAAGACCTGAGAAAAGTCATATGTTTCATCTGCAACTAGTATGGTCACCTTGTAGCCCAGTTTCTAGAGAGGAAGAAGAAGAGGAAGGAGAAGGAGGGGTTAGTTGCAACGACAAAAAAATTAGTAGAGTATTTTTCGGACAAGTTTGAGAAGGAATTCTCATTGGTCACTCTCGTGTCAAGTGTCAGGAGTGTTTGATTTGTGTGTGACAATAAATGGATCATTGGTAGTGGATATTCATTGTTAATGTTTAATCCATTATTATAGTTCTTTTCATTTCAATAGATAACAATAGAATAAGATATAATCACTAAGAAATACACAATCACAAGAGACACATCATTTATCCTGGGAAACCCTCATGGGGCAGAAAACCCAGAAAAAATTCCTTAATATAGATAGCCAATACAATGCTAAGAGATAACGCAAACAAGTACATAATGTCCTCTCCCAAAGATGCGCCTCTCTCTCTCTCTCTCTCTTCTCCAACTGCAGCTCCGAAACTTGTCTCTCAGTGAACAAGTGAGTGTGTGTCTAAGTGAGGCGCTAGCCTCCTTATTTATACAAGACTGGCATGTGTGGGAGTGTCCTTTCACTAGCAGGGCCGACTTCTTCTCCTGGGTGGTTATAACCACCTTTATTATATTTCGGGGCCTCTTTGATATATTCTGGGGTTGAATTCTCTTTCTGCCTATTACAATTACATTATGACCAATCCGAAAAAGGGGATTTGGTCCTTTTACAATAGCCGACATGATCAATCCATAATGGGGATTGATCCAATGAATAATATATCAAATAATAATAAGAATACACTTTGCAGTTACATTATTTCAACACCCCCCCTTAACAAGAAGGGTATTCTACATCAGCATCGGACGAGAGAGAGGCCTTTATTATCAACAACATTAGGAGGACAACATCATCAATATCATCTTGGAACACTAACTGGCGTATCTATAAATCATCGAAAGTTTTCTTCATCGACAACATCGTCATTCTCAAATGAATGAAATCATCATCTGCATCAATATGTATTAGTAGAAAACTAATACATCATCATCATCATCACAACATGAGGTTGGCTCATCATAATACATGACTGGATTTACGTCACAACTGTTAAGATGGAAGCTCAATACTCGTCTTGCTTTACGTCACAACAATCAAGCTGGAAGAAAGATACTAGACTGGCTTTACATCACAACTTCTCAAGATGGAAGCACAATACTAGTCTCATCTCAACGTCTTTCTTTACGTCACAACACTCAATCTAGAAGCAAGATACTAGACTAGATTTACGTCACAAATTCTCAAGCTAGAAGCATAGTACTAGTCTCATCTCATCGTCTTGCTTTACGCCACAACCATCGGGTTGGAAGCAAGATACTAGAATGGATTTACATCACAACTTCTCAAGATGGAAGCACAGTACTAGTCTCATCTCATCGTCTTGCTTTACGTCACAACCATCAGGTTGGAAGCAAGATACTAGAATAGCTTTACGTCACAACTGTCAAGCCGAAAGCACAATACTAGTCTCATCACATCATCTTGCTTTACGTCACAACCATCAGGTTGGAACCAAGATACTAGACTGGCTTTACGTCACAGCTGCCAAGCCGGAAGAACAATACTAGTCTCATCATATCGGCTTGCTTTACTTCAAAACCATCAGGTTGGAAGCAATATACTAGACTGGCTTTATGTCATAGCTGTCAAGCCAGAAGCACATTACTAGTCTCATCACATCTTCTTGCTTTACGTCACAACAATGAAGCTGGAAGCAAGAGATGTATCATCACAACAACTACTCCCCCTTTCGAGGAAGGTCCTTTTGGACTATACCAAGCTTATCTCGAAAGTGCTCAAACTTTACACGAGATAGAGGCTTGGTCAACACATCAACAACCTGTTCATCTGTGCTAACGTACTGGAGCTTTAAGGCTCCTCTCTGCACCATGTCATGGATCTAATGATAACAAATCTCTATGTGCTTCAACCTGTCACATAATACATGATTCTCTATCATCTTTATGCAGCTCTGGTTGTCACATAGGATCGTGGTTGCTTCCATCTCTAGGTAAAATAGGCCGGTCAACAAATTTCGAAGCCATATAGCTTCACATCTAGCAGAACATGCAAAAATGTATTCTACTTTCGTTGTGCTGAGAGCAATGCTGGATTTCTTCCTACTCTGCCACAAGATCATGGATGATCCCAAACTGAAACAACATCCTGAATTGCTTTTCCTTTCATAAACACTTCCTGCCCAATCTGAATCAGTGTACCCACTCAATGTGAAATCATGATCTCCATCATAATTGAGACAACAATCTAATGTACCCTTAAGGTACCTCATCACATGTTTTGCAGCCACAAGGTGAACATGTCTGGGTTCTACCAGAAACTGACTCAAGGTGTTCATGACAAAACAAATATCTGGTATGGTGTTCGTCAGGTACATCAACAATCCAATAATCTGTCTATACAGTGTGGCATCAATAAATTCCGACGAAGTATCGACCAACAAATTCAGCTTCGTTTCCATGGGTGTATTCATGGGCTTGCACTCTAACATGTCTAATCTCTTCAAGATTTCGACTGCATACCTCCCTTGGTTAAGGAATATCCTTTCTGGACTTTGCCATACCTCAAGACTAAAGAAATAGTGCATTAGGCCAAGGTCTTTCATCTCAAATTCTGAAGAGAGTCTCTTCTTACATTCAATGATGAGATTTTCTTCTCTAGTTAAGAATAAGTCATCCACATACAGTAATAGTATTACTGGCTCATCACTCATAACCTTGAAGTAGAGGTTAGAATTTGCTTTACTCTTGGTAAATCCCAAGCTCGTCAGAAAACTGTTTATCCAGCCATACCAAGATCTAGGAGCTTGCTTCAATCCGTACAAGGCTTTATTCAACTTGCAGACATGAGACTTCCTGTATTCAACTTCAAATCCTTGAGGTTGCTCTATATACACTTCCTCTTCGATAACACCATTTAGGAAAGATGTCTTTACGTCCATCTGGTGTAACTTCCACTTCATCTTAGTTGCAAGGTCTATGATGGTTCTGATTGAAGTGTAGCTGACTGCATGAGCGAATGTCTCTTCATAGTCAATGCATTCTTTTTGAGAAAATCCACTAGCTACAAATATTTCTTTATACTTATCAATACTTCCATCAACAACATTTTTTATTTTGAAGATCCATTTGGACGATACCACATCGTTTCTATTCGGTCTGCGAACTATTTCCCATACATCGTTCTTTATTATGGATTGGTATTCTTCTTTCATGGCATCTGCCCATTCTTTCTTATGAATGGCTCCTTCAAAGCAGGTAGGCTCCTTTTCTAGGAGATCACATATCAAAGCCATATAACTAGGGAATGGCTTAGGTTTCTTCACATGTCTCATGGTTCCTTCGGGAACAACATATTTCTGTCCATCTTGAATAATCTCTCTAGCCCAAGATGGCTTTATTTTATGGGAGATTGTCATCTGAGGAGGTTCTTGAAACTCTACTACGTCATGATCTTCTATAATTTCCTCATAAGGGGAAGTTATGACTTCCCTCACTGGTTCTGCAACTCTGGGGATTACGGGTTCCTCTTCATATAGCTCTTCAAGATGGCATTTTATCGATTTCTTGAGCGCTGCATATTCATCAAAGGTCACATCCCTGATGATATCAATGTGGCGGTGACCTGGTATATAGATCCTGAAGGCCTTGAAGACTTCACAGTGTCCCACAAATATTCCCTTCTTTCCTGAGGGTTCCAACTTGCTTCTTTTCTCTTTCGGTATATGTATAAATACTGGGCAGCCAAATATTTTGAGATGGCTTACCTCTGGCTTCTTTCTGGTGAACATCTCTTTTGGGGTCTTGAACCCAAGTGCACTATGAGACAATCGGTTTTTCACATATATGGTTGTCATTGCTGCTTCTTCCCATAACCACATAGGAATATCTTGATCGTGGATCATGGTCTTCACGACTTCCATTATCATTCTGTTCTTTCTTTCAACCACATCATTTTGTTGAGGATTATAGGGAGTGGTGAGTTCCCTCTTGATCCCAACATATTTGCAGAAGTTCACGAACTCTTTTGAGGTGAACTCTCCTCCATTATCTGACCTGAGTATCTTGATATTTCTTTCAAAAAGATTCTCTATCAAGGCTTTGAATTCCTTGAATTTTCCACTAATGGAGGACGATGGCATTGGGCCACACACATTTGAATGAATGAGTTCTAGGACTCCTTATGCTTTGCTGTCTCTCTTCGGAAAAGGGTTCTTGATTTTCTTCCCTTGTGCACATCCATTGCATACGCCTTCATGGTCAACCTTGAGTTCTGGTAAACCTGTGACCTCTTTGCATATGTATGGTAGCGCCTTGTAGTTAATGTGATCTAGTCTTCTATTCCAAAGTTCACATGGATTCTCAATGGCGTGGGTCATGGCAGCTTCTGAGTGACCCTTTAGCTTATACAAGCCACCTTCTTCTTTTCCAATGATTTCTTCTTTTAAGGTTTCTCCTTTATCACGTTGCCTTCTGCAACCTTCACTATAGCTTCCTCAGGGTTATTACCTGTGACCTGGAGCAAGGTCAACAAAACAACAAGCAAGAATAATATCCTTTTGATAATATAAATAAATAGCACGAACAATCATCACAATAGCTCCTTTAGAGCTATCACTTGTAATTTGTCTGAAGAAAAGATTAAAGGTAAGGAATACAATACGAAATGAGGTCAACACTCTCATAGTGTTGTGATAAAACATTCCTCCATGGCAACCTGGAACTAACACACAATATTCTTCCTAGAGGAGGTGTTAGTTGTATCAGACAAATAATTACATTAAGCATTTACCTCTATATGCTCACATGCTATCAAGTATGATAGTTTACAATGATTGCTATCTCAACTATAGTCATCAACTTGTCATGTGTACCTTTGAATCTTATTAACTTGATTAATCAAACCTGGAACCTTGTCCTCAGGAATGAGTGCTTTCTTTTCTTCCGAGTCTCCTTCACTCAAGATGACAAGTTCTTTCTTCAACCTATCTTCTGTACTAAGACACTACACTATCTTGATAGAAGCTTGGGTTAGAGGATAAACTCTATGATCTCAACTTTTATTCCATCTAATACCTTGACTCATAAAATTTTAGAATGAAGGTCATAGCTACAACATGCAACATTGATCAATATAACAAATGGATGCATATCAGAATAATCACACCTAGGTTGCATCATTCCTATGAATGTGTTGGATATTGAGATCCTTTTGGATCTTTGGCAAGAGATCCCTTCTCCTGCAAATACTCTTTAAAGTTTAACCATTTAAACATATGTGAGTACATACCTCTGATAGTATTTGTAGGTAGTGGCACCATCTGGCAGCAATGGTAATCATTACCAATTCTTAAAAACTTCAAGGGTGATTGCAACTGGTACTATGGCTGCAACTGCAACTGATACTGCAACTGCGGTTGATACTGCAACTGATTCTGAGACTGCAACTGCAACTACAACTTAGGGCTTTATGAGGAAACCCTAAATTTTCAAACTTCAAAATTTGAAATTATGATCCAGGGGATAGATGTGCTGAGCTGAGGTGAGTAAGCTGGTGCAGTCAGATTTATGAAAATCCAACTTTTACCCCCTCAAAATTGATCTACAGATTTCTGGACTGGTGCTTCTGGTTTTTTGGTACTTTTGGTACTCTGGTACTTCTGGTACTTCTGGTATTCTGGTTTTCTGGTACTTTGTGAAACTAGGGTTTCACTTTCCGGGAGATCTAGCCACTGAAAAGGTGCGCTGAAGGTGCCAAAACGATCCTTGAGGGAGGGTACACTTTTCTAGATGGTTTTAGGGCTGAAATACCTCACCAACAAAAAGCCCTAATTTGCATGTATGGAAACAATGACATTTTTCACTTTCTCTTGTGAAAGATGCTCTCTTCAGCTTGGCTCTAATACCATGTTAATGTTTAAGCCATTATTATAGTTCTTTGCATTTCAATAGATAACAATAGCATAAGATAGAATCACTGAGAAATACACAATCACAAGAGACACATCATTTATCCTGGGAAACCCTGATGGGGCAGAAAACCCAACAAAAATTCCTTAATATAGATAGCCAATACAATGCCAAGAGATAACTCAAACAAGTACAAAATGTCCTCTCCCAAAGATGCGCCTCTCTCTTTCTCTCTCTTCTCCAACTGCAGCTCCGAAACTTGTCTCTCAATGAACAAGTGAGTGTGTGTCTAAGTGAGGCGCTAGCCTCCTTATTTATACAAGACTGGAACGTGTGGGAGTGTCCTTTCACTGGCAGGGCCGACTTCTTCTCTTGGGTGGTTATAACCACCTTTATTATATTTCGGGGCCTCTTTGATATATTCTGGGGATGACTTCTCTTTCTGCCTATTACAATTGCATTATGACCAATCCGTAAAAGGGGATTTGGTCCTTTTACAATATACGACATGATAAATCCACAATGGGGATTGATCCAATGAATAATATATCAAATAATAATAAGAATACACTTTGCAGTTACATTATTTCAACACTCATGTCATATGACAAGAATATGGTGTATATTTCTCAATATCACATAGACAGGTCCAGACCAGCTATTTGAAAGTGAAGGGGAATGGCATGAGCAATATGTGGAGTTGGAAGGGTCAGATTCCAACTCGATTTTGGAGAAATCCTAGTGGTTGATGGAGTTTTGTTTATTCCAGGGCTGAGGGTTAGCCTTCTCTCGGTGTCAGCATTGGAATATGTGGGATATGCGACATTGTCCAAGAGTGGACATGTATTTATCTATAGAGAGGGAACGGATCCGTGTAATATACCAGATATAAAAGTATGCAGAACATAAATAAAATGATAGAAATGGAAGAATAACAACAATATAACCATAACAATCACCACAATAACACTGAAATGATATAAGAATAACAACATAAATAACACTTTGATTCTGAGAGCAATGTTCACGGGCCACTTCGAGGGGGAAACCTCAAGTCGAGCAGAGATCTATTACAATAATATCCAAGATAGGGTTCTCATACCCTCGACTCCTATTTATACTAAATATGTCTATCAAAAGAAGCATCTAGAGGAAGATCCTTCTAGAAGCAAAAACTTCTATTAGGTCTTCTTAGATTCGACTTATTCTATTTTATTGCAAGGACTTATTAATGTTGACCTTTATTACATCCAAATATATTGTTCTACCTATGTGCGGGTTAGGACCCTAACATGTCCTCCCCCTTAAAAACAACCTTGTCCTCAAGGCTTGAGATGTGGAAATTGCTGTAGAATGGTAGCTGGTTCCCAAGTGGCATCTGTTGGAGTTGTATCTTTCCACTGGACTAACACTTCCTTGATGGTTCTCTGACGCAGGCGACTCTCATGCTGGTCCAAAACTACTTGTGGCTGTAGCCAAATGGATCCTTCTTCGTCTAACTCGGGAAGGTTGGTTTGAATTTGGCACTTAGATCCAATCACCTTCTTTAAGCATGAAACATGAAAAATAGGATGTAGCTTAGAATGACTGGGCAAAGATAACTGATAGGCCACCTGTTCCACACACTTGAAAATGGTATAAGGACCATAAAATTTGGGCGCTAGCTTATGACAATGCTTGGCCTTGAGGGAATTTTTCTTGTAAGGTTACAGTCAAAGAAACACTTGATCCCCTTATGCAAATTGACGTTCAGAACGACCTTGATATGCTTGAATCTTCATGCGATTCTGTGCCATGACCAAATTCTCTTTGAGTGTGCTAAGAATAGCCTCTCGAACTGTAAGCATTTGGTCAACTGCCTGGACCTTCGAGACAACATGTAAGTATGAGAGAACTGAAGGTGGATTTTGTCCATATACTGATTCAAAAGGAGTCATGCGTGTAGCTGTATGGTATGAAGTGTTGTACCACCATTTAGCTAGGAGTAACCATTGAGCCCAATGATTTTTCTCTTCCGAGGCAAAACACCTAAAATATGTTTCCAAACACTTGTTGACAACTTTCGTTTGACCATTAGTCTAGGGATGATAAGATGTCTGAGATGCAATTGGGTGCCTTGTAGCTTGAACAGTTCTTGCCAAAAATTGCTAGTGAAAGTTGGGTCACGATAAAAAACAATAGAATGCGGCATGCCATGAAGCTTGAAGACCTGATCGATGAAAAGTTGAGCCACCATGGATGTTGTAAATGGGTGTTGAAGAGCACATAAATGAGCATACTTGGAAAGGCGATCAACAACCACCATGATGACTGATTTATTTCCCGATTTGGTTAAGCCTGTAATAAAATCCATAGAGATATCCCTCCAAATAACAGGTGGAATCGAAAGTGGTTGTAGTGTGCCCGAAGATTTTACTGTTTCTCCCTTGTTGTGTTGACACACATCACATTCAACGACAAAATTATGAATGTCTTGTTTCATACCCTCCTAGAAAAAAAAACGTTTGACCCTGTCATAGGTTTTGGTAAACCCGGAGTGCCCAACAATGGGTGTAGCATGAAGCTCAGAAAGTACTGTGGATTTAAGTTTTGATTGTTTACTTAAATACAAATGACCTTTGTATCGAAGCTCATCATGGAGCCAAGAGTACCCTGGGGAAGCTGGATCATTGGAATGCAATTGTTGGATAAGATGCAAACTTTTGGGATCATGTAGCCATTCCCGACGAACGGCTTGGAGCCAATCTGGTACAATGAAGGAGAGAGAAAAAAGGGATCTGTCATCTCCATATTTTTGAGAAAGTGCATCCGCAACCACATTTTCTTTGCCCTTCTTGTAAATGAGCTCATAATAATATCCAAAGATCTTAGTCACCCATTTTTGTTGCTCCGGGGAGGAAATGCGTTGTTCTAGAAAATACTTGAGGCTTTGATGGTTTGTCTTAATTTGGAAGCGTTGCCCCAATAGATAAGGGTGCCACAAATAAACAACATGCATAATCGCCAACATTTCCTTTTCATAGATTGATTTTCCCATATTTCTTTCAGATAATTGCTTGTTGGTAAAGGCTAAAGGCCGACCCTCTTGCATAAGAACAACACCAATTCCTTTCCCTGAAGAATCACATTCCAAGACAAAGGTCTTTGTGAAATCAGGAAGGGGTAGGACTGGAGTGGTTCACATGGCCATCTTCAAGGTTTGAAAATCTTGAGCAGATGTTGGAGTCCAAGTGAAAAAGTTCTTTTTTAGGAGCGCAATAAAAGGTGTTGCAATCTTAACATAATTCTTAACAAACTTGCGATAATAACCTGTTAAGCCAAGAAATCCATGCAGGCTCTTGAGAGTCTTTGGATGAGGCCAGTCTTGCATAGCTTCAATCTTTTTAGGATCCACCCTGATGCCATCCTTGCCAACCAAATGAACCAAGTACTTGAATTCTGAGGTGCCAAAAGCACATTTAGACTGTTTCAGGAAAATTTGGTGCTGAGAGAGTAGATGGAGAAATCGACCCACATGAGCAAGATGGTATGTCCAAGTTTTTCTATAGATGAGGATATCATCAAAGAAAACTAAGACAAAATGACAGAGAAAAGGACAAAAGACATTATTCATGAGGCTTTGGAAGGTGGAGGGGGCATTACACAAGCCAAAGGGCATGACCAAAAACTCATAGTGGCCCTAATGAGTTCTAAAGGCAGTCTTGGGAATGTCTGCCTCTTTCATACGTATCTAGTGGTAGACAGAACGAAGATCAAGTTTAGTAAAGAACTGGGCGCCACTCAATTCATCCAAGAGGTCATCAATGACAAGAATGGGAAATTTGTCTTTAATGGTAAGTTTGTTGAGGGCACGGAAGTCAGGACACATTTTCCAAGAACCTTCTTTCTTCAGGACCATGACCACATGAGAAGAGTAGGGGCTCATACTGGGGTGGATAACCCCTGCGTTAAGGAGTTCCTGGACCATTTTTTCAATTTCATTTTTTTGGGAAAAGGGGTGACGATACAGACGAATATTGGGAGGAAGGCTTCCTGGTACAAGGGGAATGGAATGATCATGAACACCACGGGAAAGAGGGAGTCCCTGGGGAGTGGAAAATACCACTTGATATTTAGAAAGGATGGATTGGGGGTCTTGCGGCACCGAGGGTGTCTCTGTTGCTTGTATGACATGGAGTTGGGAAATAACACTAGAATGACATTTTTTGAGCATCTTTTCCATACGATGGGAACTAATGATCTCAAGTGAACCAACAATGATGCCTTGGAACTTATATTGTTGGCCCTCCTGGTCGAATTTCATGGTTAATTCCTTAAAATCCATGAGAGTAGGACCCAAATTCCTTAGCCAGTCTGCACCCAACACAATGTCACAACTGCCCATGTCGATAGAAAACATATGATATTTCAGGTGGTAGTCACCAATTTGGAGACGCACATTTTCACAACGCCCTCCACATTTCATGGAACCACCATTGGCAATCATGATTTGGAAATTATTGACTGCATGGATGTAGAAATGAGTTTCTTGGGCAATGCAGCGATGAATAAAATTATGGGTGCTTCCACTGTCAACCAGAATGATGGCCTTCCTATGCTTTATGCAACTGATTAGATTGAGGATTTGGGGAGAAGAGAAGCGAGAGAGAATTTAGGGAAATGATCGATTCTACTTTGGGAGGGTCTGAGGGAGGGGTTATGTCAGTGGTTTCAGGTGACTCAGACACAAGGGGAGTTTCAATATCCTCTTCCGAAATATCCTCCGAGATTTCCATAAAATGATTTTGTTCCTTACACTTGTGGCCCGAGAAATATTTGTCATCACAATCATAACAAAGGCCTTTGATTTGGCATTCAACCATTTCATCCCTAGTCAATTTTTGGATCTTTAGTGGAGCAGAGGGAGTAGTGGGATTTACTGATTTAGTGTGAGGGATAAAGGGGGGTTTCCGGTTTTGAGAAGATACAACCTATTATGCTTCTTTATCTCTTTTAGTAGCCTCCACCCAACTCTGAGGATGAGCCATGAGGACATGGGCCCGAATCTCATCCTTGAGGCCACTAATAAAACACTCTCGAAAAAGGCATCGGACATGCCCTCTGTCTGAAAATCCAGGCGCTCAAAAGAAACTATAAAGTCTTCTACTGTGCCTGATTGTTTCAATTTTTTCAAACAACCCAAATGGTTGGTGTCAGTGTCAAAGCGTTCATAAAGCTTTGCCACAAAGTGTGTCCAAGAAATATACCCTTAATGGGAAGTTTTTCTCCATTGCCACCATTTTCAACGTTCTTGATCTAGATGGAGAACACCGTACCACAATTTGGCCAAGTCATCTATAATGCCATATAAAGAGAAATAATGTTCCATTTGGGTTACCCAACCAGTGGGATCCGAGCCATCAAATTTGGTCACATCCACCCGTGAAAGGCGTAGATCACGTTGAAAGTGATGGTGATGAAAGTTATGGGAATAAAGGGTTATCTGTAGGGATATGCAGCTTGGTGTAGAGTGTCGAAATGACAAATTCAAGCTGGGTAGTCAGGTCTTGTTTGATTTCCTCCATTGAGGACTCCATGGTTGTATTGATGGCAAAAAACATTGGCAGTAAGTTGTTTCACTTCTTGTTGGGTCTCGGTGAAATTAGATTGCAAGGTATTGAAGCGAGCTTCCCAGTCTTGGCTATGGGTATGGGCCATGATGATGAGGGAACTAAAATGGGGTGGGTGGGGTCAAAAAATTTGTTGAAAAATGATATGTATGAATGTGATCAGGGAGAAGAGATGAATCCAATGGAATAGGTCTCAAATAATGGTGCAATAATTTCCAGACCTTTTTTTTTTTTTTTTTTTAACACCTACAGAGTTATACTCCGGTCTGAAGAATACTACAACGATGAAATGCCCAAGTTCTTAACCAAGAAGAAATGTGTAATGATTTTCCAACCTAAACACAGTTGCATGACAATAGATCTTGTCTATTGTAATTTGTTTATGTTTATGTCCCCAAGGGTTAGGTATTCAAGAGTTCTACAGATAAGGGTTTGCCTTGTGCTATATCTCTCTGATATACATGCGGGGTCCAATAGTAGTACTTGGCCCAATATATCAGGGCACTAACTAAGGATGCTAGACCGTGCCCTTAGCCGTACTACCCGGGTACTAGAGAGTATCTTCCCGAGTGCTGTTCTCGGTGGCCCTGTAGTAGTCAGGTGGCCGATCGGTTTATCTAAAGAGGGCTTCAGGTAATCTAGGCCGATCCATACACAGGTGTTGTCTAATGCGCTACCACTCGAAGGGGTACCAACAAGGGTTACAAGGGTGGTCAACAGATATGTGCTTAAGTACCACTTGTATTTCCTGTGTGTATGAATCCCTCAACCATGGGTTTATGCGCATAACGATAGATATCCGTGGCTTAAAGATGTCGAAATACGTCTCTACCTTGAAAAAATTTAACCCACAATTTATGCCGAGGAAAGTGCTCTGATACCACTTGTAATATACTAGATATAAAAGTACACAAAACATAAATAAAATGCTAGAAATGGAAGAATAACAACAATATAACCAGAACAATCACCACAATAACACTGCAATGATATAAGAATAACAACATAAATAACACTTTGATTCTGAGAGCAATGTTCACAGGCCTCTTCAAGGGGGCAACCTCTAGTCGAGCAGAGCTCTATTACAATAATATCCAAGCTAGGGTTCTCATATCCTCGACTCCTATTTATACTAAATATGTCTATCAAAAGAAGCATCTAGAGGAAGATACTTCTAGAAGCAGAAGCTTTTATTAGGTCTTATTACATTCGACTTATTCTATTTTATTGCAAGGCCTTATTAATGTTGACCTTTATTACATCCGAATATATTTTTCTACCTATGTGCGGGTTAAGACCCTAACAATCCGGTCGAGCCACAATTGATTGGTGATCGGGTTGATAGGTTGTACATTGTAAAAGGACATACTACAGTTGGAGATTCATAGTCGGATGAGGAGAAGGAGGCTCCTAAGACTCCAATGGGCCCAAGGATTCAATATCGAAATCCGAGGGAAGAGAGGGAGTCTCTTCTGAGCACTGGAAGGAGGCTCAGCTGGTGTGAGTGGACAATAGCTCAGGGTGGAGTGGATTCTCCTAGGAGCTCAGGGTTCAGAGTGGTTTCTAGGAGCTCTTTAGGTTGTGTTTAGTGCAGGTGT
>JZKD02S1675003.1:55560-82747 GCA_000966675.3 Picea glauca
CATAGAATCTCACATCTATCATATACAATATTATATCATATCATCTCATATACAATATTATCTCATATAGTATCTTATATATAGAAATCAACATGGTATCAGAGCAGGATTGGGCTTGACTCCCTCACAGGAGGGCCCAAGAAAATGAGAGTAGAGTAAAATGTTGGGAGTATTTATGGGGTTGTTACAATCTCTATGTACAACATATTTTCTTTTTAGTCCTACCTAAATTATAGAAATAATTCCATAAATTATGGTGGGCAACCATTTCTAGCAAAAATGTCTAATTACCTAAATATGAAGAATCTACTGCTTATTTACTTCTACCTTAATTTATGCAAAGAATTGGATGAATTATGGAGGAAAAATTTAACAAAGTCAAATGGTATGTGGATGGATTATAACCAATTTAATCTTTGGGTAGTTACATGAGGTATTCTCCAACTATATATAAGAAAGAAAATTAAATTAAATTTTAAATTTAATTTTTAAAGAAGACGTGTCTCTTTAGATCAATTTAATATTACTATAAAAAGACACAACAATAGACACACATATTTTTTTATCTCTCACATGTGGTAGGTGATCTAAGGAAGAGACAAGATTTTCTAAGTAGTTGAAATTTTCTGAGTATAATTACTTAGTGATGTTCTAGAATCTACTAAAGTAATATCGTATATCATTGGAAGTAATTACCACTTGCGGAAAATTGTGCTTGTCTAATTTAACACTAGAAAATCAACATGGTTAGTCATATGACATTGAGTATATGATGGATGTGTGTTGGTCATAGTAGAAGACATATCATTTGGAGGGTCACTGTATATAGTTGTGCACAAGATAAATTGATCTCCTCTAGGAGATGCTTTTTGTTGTTCTTATTTCTTGTTCCAGGAAGGTCACAAGTAATAACTCTGAGAAGGAGCCATAATGATGGTCCCAGGAAGAAACATGAAGCAAGACTATCCAAACATAGAGTTGTGCACATCCATGTAATGAAGAAGAAGATGATGTCATCACATGCAGAGGGAGTAGATGACTCTGAAGACTATATAGCCTCAGAGGGACTCAAGCTTCAAAGAGAGCATGCAGACTCAGAGTGGGCCTGATCTAAGAGAGAGTCAATTGCTTAAATACTTTCATTCAGAAAGGATTCCTCTTCAGATTCAAATTCAGATTCAGAGGGGAGAGACGTCCTTGCTCTTGTAAAGGAAATATTATATCTTGCCCATTGGATTTAGGGATGGGGAAGATGAAAAGTCATTTTCAGTTATAAGAGTAAGCCTAGGGTAGTGTGCAAGACAAGTCAAGAGAGATTTGAGAGAGATTTGGAAGGAAAGTGTATTCAACAGATTTGGCATGGATTCCAAGAGAATTTGGGTACAAATCCCAAGACAAATTTATGTGAGAAGTTGTTTAAGGTTGCAACTAAGTGGGAGGTCATACTGTACATGCCGTACAACAAGAAAATAGGGCATGAAAATTGAGGTTGTTAGTGGCACATTTTTCGAGGTTGTTTTGAGGTTTTTCTTGCAGTAGAAAGGTCATATAGATCTAAGCGTACAACAACAAGTTGGCACAAAATTCGCATTTTTGTTTCTCAACTGGGTCGTATAGGCCATACGAACTATGGCACAATTTTCAAGGAAGATTTTTGGGCACTGTTGTGGGTTTTTGTAAGTGTGTTTCTCTTGCTGTCAAATTAATTATTGTTGTAACTTTTGTACTTCATGAAGTTGATAATAAATCTCTCTTGGTGGGTTTCCCCAAACTGGGGTTTTCCCTGGCTAGTTGCCAAAATATGAGTGTGCACATGTGTTTTGTGACTGTTGTTCATTGTTATTTTCCGCTGCTACTTGCTTATTAATGTGTGTTTATGCTTATGATATAGTTGAATATCGTTTATTACATATCAAATTTCATTTAAGACAGAGATATATATTTATTGAGTGTTTGAAAAAAGTCTTATGTGAGTTAGTGTACTTTTGTTACTGATTTTCTACATGCTTTGCACAAGCAATAGATTTTGTGATAACATTTTGGTGATGTTGCGAGGGAGACTTGAGTCATTATTCCTTTAATCTTGAATTATATACTTCAACCTTCCTTGGTAAGCTAGTCTCAAATTCTTTCTTACTTAGCTTACCTAGTGACTCCATTAAGTGTAGAATTCATTTATATCATCTTGGTGATCCTTGCTTAGAGATATCATCTGACTCCTCCTCCTATGCGAACCCGAAGAAGAAAATATCCTAGTAATCCTTGTATAACCCTAATGGATCTTCAACAATCGATCTCCAATGTTTTTACACCCTTAGACATGACTGGGATTCAAGGTTTCACCCATGATATTCCTAAATATGTTGATAGGTGGCTACCTAAGTTCTTAAATCATAATGATTTATCCACTAAAGACCATTTGACTTCATTCCGTGATGCCTTGGGGCTTCATCATGTCTGGTATGAAAATGAACATGCCATCATGGTATATCAACCTTCCTAGTAAAGGTATCAAAACTTGGGAAGCGCTTCAAAGTGTTTTTTTGAAAAAGTGGGAAATCAAGAAATATGGTAGACTACTCTTATCCCAATTTCACCATGTAAAAAAAAATGAAGAAGAAACTATCAATGAATTTAACGCAAGGTTTTACGCTCTAATCAAGTATTTCCCCGAGGACCTTAGACCAAAGGATGAGGCAATCTTGTTACACTATAAACATGCCTTTGAAGGACAATTTGGTATCATCTTGAGGGACAAGTCTCCCAAAACCTTACTGGAATCCCAAGAATGGGAATTTGAGATAGAAACTAATTTAATTGATTCCAAGTTAAATGATTTTGCTAAGAAAACACATGATGGAAATCTTACTGCACTAGAACAAAGGATCGAACAAATCAAGCAATCTCAAGAAATGCTTATGAACAAAATTGATGCGCTTGGAAAATAGTATAATATTTACAATCAAGACCTTAACAACATTAATACCTAAGAATATATGAATTAGACTAGGAGATTAGATCCTACATATGATGTGGCCTGAGAAGAAACCTTTTCTATTACTAGAAAACAATGGGAGATAAAAAAGGCCAAGGCCGCTAAGAAGTCCAAGTTAGAAATTTTGAATGTTATGAATGAAGAGTCTATGGAAAATTTTAAAGTTCATCCAATTACTAAAACTTACAATGAAATCACTAACACTATTCTGTCAACATTCCACAAATATGGTAATGACTTGGAGTGGAACATTGCCTTGAATAAACCCAATATCTTTATACCTTCACAAAAGCTTAAGATTGAGGAATTATTTGATCTCCAAGACAAGCCTGAAGATCCCCTTGTGATCTTTCATGTCGTAAATTATGACAAGACGAATGGAGGGCATGCACCTTTCTTCATTACATTGGTGATAAATGATCTCCTCCTTAACAATTGCATGATTGATTTGGGTGCTTCTACTAATGTCATGTCTCTAAAGGTTATGAATCATATTGGCCTAAATATTACAAGGCCCCATAGAAATGTGTGCGATATTGACTCAAGGGCCATCCCTATTTGCGGTATCATCAAGGACTTCAAGGTTAGCTTCTAATTTACTTACCCAAACATATCCCTTCTGATGGATGTTGTAGTGATTGATGTGCATGATTCTTGGGGAATGTTGTTTTCTAGGAAGTGGGATACAATCGTGGGGGGTAGTCTCCAAATGGATCTTTCCTACGCTACTATCCCAACTCTTGAAGGAGATTTTGTCACCCTCTATAGAGAACCTATTGTGAGATACCAAGTCAAGGATCCCCAAAATCCTATGAATGAGATAATGTATCTAGATGACATAATGGGTAAATTTTGCACCTTAACTAATTCTATAGCTCAAGAAGAAGAATGTCAAAGTACTAGTGATGTTTGGACTTTATAATTTGATGGTGTTCACACTGGTTCGAGATATGGTGTTTTCATTGTTCTTATAACACCTTCGCATGAGGCCACCTTTTTCTCTTATAGGCTTGAATTTGATTTTACAAATAAGATTTTTGAATATGAAGCCTGAACCATAGGATTGTATTTAGCCCTTGATAGGAAAATTAAGTGCCTAAAATTCAAAGTGGAATCTGATTTGGTTGTCTCCTACATAAAAAAGAAATTTGCTGCTAAAAATGAGAAGTTGATAAGTCATAGGAATTCTGTTTGGGATACCATAGAAAATTTTGACACTTTTTCAATTGAAGTTTTCCCAAGAGAGAAGAACCATGTTATTGATTCTTTAGTTGTCTCTGAAGCCACTTTACAACCTTGTGAAGAGATGATTCATGACCTATGAAAAATTAAAGTTATCTTTAGACCATCTATCCCCAATAACCTTGAACATTGGAAAGTTTTCAATGATGATACCCAAATCCTTCATTTGTTTCAAAGTAGCAAAGAGTTTTCAAACAATCAAGTTAATATCCTAGATGAATCCATGAACTTGAGAGTTGAAGACCTACCAAATGACACTCTTCCCAAGGGATTTGTTCCTTTAGAAACAATTCTCGATAGACATGATATGTATAAAGGGAAACCTATCATTGATCAATCCGATGAGGCCTTGGAGTTCAATATTGGTTCAAAAAATAATCTAAGAATGATCAAGATATGAAAGGGAACCGCTATAGTTGGAATGAAAATCATAATAAACCTTATCCGAGAATATAAAGACATCTTTTCTTGGTCATATGACGATTTAAAGGCCTATAATTATCCAATATACCATTCCTCTCAAGGAGGGAGCCAAACTGTTTAGACAAAGTTTGAGACTTATTAACCCTAAGTTGGCTCCCCGGATCTAGAAAGAACACCAAAAAATGGTTGATGCAAATATCATAGCCCAAATTAGATATTCTTCCTGGATCATAGATAACCTTGTTGTTGTTTGAAAGAAGAGTGGATATATTCGATTGTGTGTGGTATTTAGGAACCTTAATCAACTATGTATTAAAGAAAATAATCCCCTCCAAAACATGGAACATTTTCTTCAAAGAGTCACTGGTGCAAGGATAATGTTTATGTTGGATGTTTTTTTTGGGTATAACCAAGTTTTAGTAAAGAAAGAGAATCAACTTAAGACTGCATTTACGACCCCTTGGGGTACTTTCATGTATTTGAGGATTCCTTTTGGTCTTATGAATGTCGGATCCACTTTTTAAAGAGTGATGGATTTTGCCTTTAGAGACTTGATAGGGAAAATAATAGAGATATATCAAGATGATTTAATGGTTGTTTCTAAGGAGAGAAGTGCACATGTTTCGCACCTTAGGAAAATTTTTGAACAATGTAGGAAGTATGGTATTTTCTAAATCCCAAGAAATCAATTTTTTGTATTGATAAAGGGAAATTATTGGGTCATGTTGTCTTTGAAGATGGTATTTCTATTGATCTGGAAATAATTGAGTCTATTAAGAAAATCCCTCCCCTAACCAGTAAAAAGTCATTGCAATCATTCTGTGGCAAGATTAACTTTATAAGAATATTTATTCCAAACTTCACTTAAAAAGTGAAACCAATGAATTCCTTGTTGAAGAAAGATGCTTTATTCAAATGGGATAATAGTAATATGAAATGTTTTGAAGATATTAAGGAAGAAATTACTATGGCACATGTCCTCGTTAGCCCTGATTATTCTCAAGACTCCACACTCTTTTTCGTTTTCTTCCGAGGACACTATTATTGGGGTGAGTTTTCAAAAGAATAAAGATGATTATGAACAACCCACTACCTTCATGAAAAATACCCTGAGGGATGTTGAACTCAAGTATTCAATCACCGGGAAATAATCTTATTCCCTTGTCAAATCCTTGTAGGATTTTAGAATCTATGTTGGCTATAGTAAAATCAAAGTGTATGTGCCATATCATGTTGTAAAGGATGTCCTCTCCCAAAAATAACACCTTGGAACTAGAGGGAAGTGGGTGTCAAATATTCAGGAATGTGACTTAGAAATCAAACTTGGTAAGATAATCAAGGGACAAGGTTTAGCTAATATGTTGACTGAAAGTAATGAAGAAGCTATAAGAATGGGAGAGAATGACCAATTCAATGTGGTCTTAAGTGAGATAGAACATGATGAGTGGTATTCTGACATCATATATTACATGAAGAGTTTCTCATGTCCTGGTCATTTGGTGGATCATAAGAGAAGAACTTTAATATTGAAGTTCATGAAGTATTTCTTAAATCAAGACGATCTAGGATGGGATAACCCTAATGGGATAGTTCTTATGTGCGTAAAAAAAGATGAAGTGGACAAGTTGATCAAGGAAATCCATTCGATACATTATGGCGGTCATTTCTCCGCTCACACCATTTCCCACAATATTTTGAGAGCTATTTGTTATTGTCCTACATTGTTCAGTGATACTAATCGATATTTCAAATCTTGTAAACCTTGTCAATTCTTCTTAGGGAAAAAATGATTTCTTACCTTGCCTTTAAATCCAATCGTTGTTGAAAAACCTTTTCAACAATGGGGTTTGGATTTTATTAGTGAATTTAAAGATATCTCCAACAACATATATCATTGGGTCTTGACTACTATAGACTATTTCACCAAATGGGTAGAAGCCATCCCAACGAAAAAGGAAACTAAAGAAGTCATGATGAATTTCCTTGAAGATAGAATCATCACAAGGTTTGGTTCCCCTACCAAGATTGCCACTAATAATGAAAAGGCATTTATTGTCAAGAAACTAATGAATATTCTCAAGAAACTAATGAATATTGTTAAGAAACTAAGAATATTGTTAAGAAAATAACAAGAAACTAATGAATATTTTCAAGAATATTGTAGGTGATAACAATAAGGCTTGGGATAGTAAGATTAAGTATGCATTATGGGAAAATCTTATTACCACTAATACTTCCATAGGGAAAACCTCATTTGAGATAGTATACGGATTGGAAGCTAAACTGCATGTCAACCTCTAGATTCCCAACCTTCAGTTTTCACAACAACATACAACTGATAAGGAGGTGTTACAAGGAAGGATTTATCAGCTTATAGAGATAGATGAATCTAGGAGGAATGCTTTAGATAAAATGGAAAACAACCAAGACAATATTAAGGGCAAATTTGATCCTAAATAAAGACATGGGTATTTTGAAGACGGTGACCTTGTATTGATGTGGGACAAGAGGAAAGAAAATCCAATTATGCATAAAAAGTTTGATAGTCTATGGCTTGGTCCTTACTGAATTGAGAATAAGTTAGTGATTAACTCCTTATATTTTATCACACCTGCAGGAAAGAAGCTACCATTACATGTTAATGGATATCTTCTCAAATCCTATTATGTTGAGGGAACCTAACTTCTTAGGTTTAGCATAGAATAGGTTAGAGTAGGTCATGTAGTGTGTTTTATTTATTGTATTATATATATTTTTATGTTATTTATTTCTTTATTATACATCCATGTTATCTTAGAATATACATGTTAGTTTAGCACATATATTGATGAAAATGAAAAAAAAAATCTTGCGTTGGTTTTATCTCTCTCCATAATCTAGGGAGGAAACCATCCCCCGGTCATTCATTTTTGATGATTTTATGTTAGAATGAAACACAATTTTATTAAAGTGATTCAGGTTGTAGTTCTTGGAGTACCAAATATGTTGAGTTACTCATGCACTCTACAGTGAGCACATGTCCCATGTTGGAGCCAGATATTACACCCTCACAATTAGGGGTAACTAGAGGACATCATGTGGTTGGATTACTGAGAGGGGGGTTGAATCAATAATAGAGAAATTTAATCCTTTCTCACCATAAAATGAAAGTGTTATAGCAATTAACATTATCATCCAATAGTTGCAAATTAAATAAACAATGAACAAATGATAAATCATACACATACAAACTACACCAGTGTTTTACATGGAAACCCAAAGCAGGATAAAACCATGTAATTATTTTTCTTATATGTCTTTCAGAATTACATTCATTGGAAGCACCAAATTCCTTTGTTTTCCAGCTACAACTGAAAGGAGGTTCCAACCCCCTAGTTTCTCAGGCTACAACCTGAGGGAAGCTCCAACTCCCCAATTCTCTGGCTACAACTAGAAGGAGGCTACAACCCCCTATGTTCTCTGGATACAACCAGAAGGTGGCTACAACCACTTATCCTTGCCCTGTCCAACCGCCCTGACATAGAAGTAGAATAATGGAACCATTGTCACACTATCATTGTGACATATACCATAGTAAACCTGTACCAATTAACCTGCAATCAACCTGTAATAACCTGTACCAATAACCTATGCCAACATGTACCATACATCAACTTGTACCATAAACAAATGCATCAACTATGCACCAAACCTGTACAAATAACCTGTCCAAACAACCTGTAATCAACCTGTAGCATAAACAAGTGCATCAACCATGCACCAACCTGTACCTCAACCTGTACCATCAATGAGTGCATCAACCATGAACCAAATATGTACCAATCATGCATCAAATACACATAAACTATGACTCATCAAGATGTACCAACATCATCAACTATACATCTCATGAAGAACACACGGACCACACTAAGAGGGGAGGGGGGGTGAATTAGTGTGTGGACTATTTTAACAATTTCTTTTCACAAGTTACCAATTAAAACATAATTGAACAGAATAAGATCAATCACATCATAATTACAATGAACACAGAGACACCAGATGTTTGTACAAGCTTTTGTATAATAAATATGAACATAGTAATATGAATATATGTGAAAGAGGATTTTCTTTAGCACCAACTATTGTTCAGCACCAACTGAAGTAAGGAGCACCAAACCCTTAGAGAGAACCAACTCTCAACCAAAACCCAGCTTGGCGCAAGACCCAGCTTGCTGCAAGACCCAATTTGTTGATAGAACCCAGTCTATCCAACTAGAGTTTATTCAACTCCAGTAGTAGTGATCCATTATAGAATCAATTCGATCTTATGATCAGAGGTATATCATAAGACACTCATCACCAAATTTCATCTTCTCTGTAATTCACATTTTATTTCCTCTGGTATCTTCTTGGAATCTGCTTCAGATTTTGATCTTCTGTTCTGAAGTGTAGAGACACTTTCTTCTCACCACTTTTTCTCATTTACATAATCTTCAAACTGGTGTGAAATTTAAAACATCATGTCCCTTTATTTGAACCATTGTACCTTTTCATTTAAAACGATAAACTAAACTTTAATTAATATCATTTTCCTTTTTATTCTTTATTCATATTTTCATGATTTATTCTCTTTTAATCATGACTATGTATTGGTTCATTCTTCGACCATTGCGCCTATTTGATTAATCAATATTAATTACTGTTTATTTATTTTACGGTGAAGGCTTTCCATAAATTGATCACAATCATGGATCAATTTAATCCTTTAAACTCAATCCCGAATCTCTGTTATATTCTCAGAGACCAGATTCCGTGGAGGCGCTTCCTTCAAACCATCACATATGACCGTGCGTTACATAACTACAGGCTTTACCAATTATAGCGACATGTTATAATTTCCTTTTAAAGTTATTATAGAATATGACCAATGACAGTGACCAAATGCTAATCTGAACGAGTGCTTGAACGCTTTACCAAATCAACGGTCATAATGTGATCTTCTGATGAGACAGATGACTGACGGGATTTCGGCACTTCGACCTTCGGGTCTTTGTGACTTACAACATTACAAATCTCCTGATTAGAAACTCCAGACATGACGTAAACCTGTTGATGTCACATCATGACTTGGCACGTTCCGGGTAGCTGCCACATGTCACTCTGATTCGTGACTAACATGTGCCTGAAATGCCAATTTAAACTTGACACTTGTCACTTTTTGACTGAGCCACGTGTCCTTGCTGACATGCTCTGATGACATGGTCTGTCATTGAAATCACTCAAGATGACGTGGACCTTGATACATGTCTTCCTCCTTGACTTTGGAGCTTCGACTTTCGGAGTTTTGAACAACTCTTGTCGCTGATTCTCCGAATCACAAATCCCCGAATTGTTGATCTTATGCCACATGCCCACCTTCCAACCGATGGCTAGGATCTCTTCAGAATTTCGGACTTCACGAGTTCATGATCCTTGAGTTGTTTTCACTCCAAATTATCCGAGTCTAGAGTTATGAAAGAACTCACAGCTAACCGCTGTGCATCTTCTCCCA
The DNA here is from genome assembly GCA_000966675.3 of Picea glauca. NCBI lineage: Eukaryota > Viridiplantae > Streptophyta > Pinopsida > Pinales > Pinaceae > Picea > Picea glauca. The sequence continues at coordinate 65,754 of JZKD02S1675003.1, forward strand.
GATCCAACGGTCCTCGTACCTTTGTGATCTGACGACCCAAAGCTTATCGATATTTCGCGTTTCGCGAGTTTGGAGGACTAATGAACTCCCTTATTTCATTCCTGATTTCCTGATATCCACTTACGTTGAATTGACGGTCCACGACCCTCCATGATCCAATGGTCCAGATCATATCGCGATTTCGCATTTCACGAGTTCATGCAACACTATCTTTGACTTTCCTGATCTGCGAGTCAACGAAATTCCAATCACTTGCCATGTGTCCTTTTGATCCAATGGATCAGATTATTTTGCTTCTTTGGAGTGTTAACTAACTCCTAGGCTTAGCCTCCTTGCAGCTCCACTGGATTCGACGACTGACGGGTTTTCTTGAAGCAGATCAACGGTCATGATCTTTCAATGGTCCTCAAGCCCATGATCACTCAAATGATTGATGTGTGTTGTATCGGACGATCAACATGGTCAAACTCATTTTGATCAGACGACTGTTGAGCTTCTCATTTTGATCGGACGATTGCTAAGGCTTCTCGCATTTTCTGCGCACTGAGCAACTGTTCAGTATTTTCACTGATCCCGACGACATCTCTGCAATCTGTTCTTCCTTCAGAGCTTGATCATTGAATCATTGTTGATCCTATCGTGATCAACAATAGTCACAAAATACTTCTTTACTTTTGATCTTTGATCTTCATACAATTCCCTTCTGCTATTCGCTCCTCCTCATGAGCTTGCGCTGTTGATCTCTGCATTTTCTATCTTCTTGCTGACTGATATACTGTTGAAATCAATGACAATGTAATATGTCATTTAAAAAAATATCATCGCTTCAACTGTTGACATCAATGACAATCTCATCTGATGTATTTCATCATTACAGATCATCACTTCGACTGTTGACATCAATGACAATATTTCCAACAATCTCCCCTTTTGTCATTGAGGTCAACACACTAACTTCATATACAAAACTCCCCCTGTGATGATGCTTTCCTTTTATGAAGTTTCTCTCCCCCTTTGACATCAATGGAAAAGGGTTTCTTCTCCTATGATCTGTCAGTATAATTACTTCTCTGATCACTGATAACTTTGTATGTTACTGACCAGACTGAACTTGGGTAACTCTTCATATGGACATGTTCTGCTAGTCATAGCTGAATGACTCCCCCTGTCAATATTCTCTCTCTCTGCTTATGAATATTCTCCCCCTTTGTTTTTGAAAAGGTAACTCTTCCCGAAAAGGTTTCTTCCCTACTAATTTACTAACTTCCTATCTCAGTTGATTGACATTTTTTGTGCTTCATATGAGTAGTCTTCTTGATACAATTTTTTGTAATGATCGAGTCTTTTCAAAACTTAATCCAATTACTTTCTTATTTAATACTTCCCCTCAACTTTTACAAACTGTTCTCCCCCTTTGTTTCTAAAAAGGGTATTTTTTTCAGCTAGGGTTTCTCCTCTTGTTATTTCTATAGGATGTCATGTACCTCATTTTGTACATTAAAATGTTGCTTCTGCGAATGCTGCTGTCCTACTAGAACACTGTGCAATTGTAGCTCATCTTTATTCAAACAACCCTTGGTTCTTTCCATCGATTCTCATCGATCTCTAACTAGGATGCCAATTTTTTTTGTTTTCTTCAACTTTAGGGTCCTCCTTGGGATAGGGACACTTGGATGCATAATGACCAACTTTTCCATAGTTAAAACATTTGAAAAGAAGCTTGCCTTTGTACTTCCCTGATCCTTTCTGAAGTTTTCTAATGAGATTGGCTTCTTCCACATCATATTCTTCATGATGGCTGGATTGAGGTTTTTGCTCTTGATTTATCTTTGTCTCGGATGCTTTGAAAGTTGTTTCATCTTTTGTTGATTTATCATGCCCTATTCTCATTTCATATGCTGTAAATATTCCATGGAGCTGATCAACTGTGAGTGTATTTAGATCAGATCTATCTGAAATTGAAGAAATATTTGCATCATATCTCATAGGTAATGAACTTAAGAGTTTTTGCACAATGGGTTTATCTGTAACTTCTTCTTGTTGTTCTAGCTTTGAAGATTCATCTTCAACGTCATTATTAAGTGCACCAGAAGCTTCATTATCCTTGTTTTGATAATATTCCTTATTAGAAGTTTCATCCTCCAAACTCCTATTATTAACTTCATCAGATTCAGGAACAATATTTTCCTCATCTTTCTTATTTGGTACTTCAGATTTTCTTTTCCATGTCTTCTTATTTACTCTTGTTGTCATATTGTATGATGCATTTCTTACTGACTATTTTCTTGAGCTCCAACAGTTATAGGCTTTGTGGCCATATCCACCACAACTATAACATATCATAGTGTAACAATGTGTAGCAATATGCCCAACATGATTGCAGTTCCAACACCTTATACTGTTGTTGAACCTACTGACTTGTTTTCTTCCATGATGCCTACAATCCAAGGCTTTATGACCATATTCATTACAAGAAAAATAGTAACCATTAAAGACACTCTCATACCTTCTTTGATTCATCCATGAAGGTGTCTCTCTTCTGAACTTGCTTTGAGGTATATGAATAGATTCTGGATGTCTTCCATGATCCGATCTTCTAAATTTTGTAGTGTTGCTTTTATTTCTTGAACGTGAAGAACCTAAGTCATACCTGCTTTCACTTTTTGCAAATGAAGGAGCTGTGTCAGACATGTCTTCATCCTTTACAAGTGAAGGACTTGTGTCAAACTTGTTTTCACCTTTTACAAATGAGGGACCTACATAATATTTCTTAGGGGTACTGATCTTTTCCTTATTGTATCCAAGGCCATATTTTTCATTTGGTGATCTCTGACTATCGAAGATCTCATCCAGGGTTATGAAGTTGTTCAAGAACTTGATTTGGGCATCTGACTTGTCAACCTTCTTTCTAAGATTCACAACTTCTGCTTCCAACTCATGAAAGGATTATTCCTTTTTGTCCAACTGGTTCCTTACTACCTCTTCTCTCCTTTTGTCTTCTTCAAGTTGGATTTTAAGATTGACATAGTTTTCCCTTAGTTCCTTTAGATCTGCAATTTTTTTTCTTGAGACATCATCTTCCTTCTTTTCTTCTTTTGCTTGACTGATTTCATTTTTCAGTCTGTTGATTTTCTCTTCATTTTCTTCTGTTAGATCAACAACTTTTGTTTTCAATCTTTTGATCTCATCTTATTTGTTTTCTAACTGAATCTTTTTCTCAGATATGATTTCTTTATTGTATTTGAGCTTTTCTTTTATTTCCAGGATATGCTTCTGATTTCTAAGTTCATCATCTTCCTTCTCCTTTTATTTTACTTGACTAATTTCTTTCTTCAGCTTCTTGATCTCTTCTTCTTTCTCTTCTAACTGATTGTCTTGCTTATATATTATATTTTTACTGTCCTTGAGAATTTCCTTTATTTATAAGACATGCTTTTGACTCTTTTCAAGAAATTCTTGAGTGTAGTCATGAAGATAGCTATAGTCTGATTCATTATGGTTATAGATAGAGATTCCAATCAACCTTTTCTTTGGCCTTTGATAGTTTTTCTTCTTCTTATTCCATGGGATAGATGCTAACATAACATTTTTTTTTTATATCTGAGTCTTCTTCTTTGCTTGCGAAGGAGGATTCAATATCACTGTTATTGCAATCGAAATATTGTGGAGAATATTTACTTTTATTGATGGCTGATTCTTCATCTTCATCCTTGATAGGAATGTCTTATGTGTCTTTATTTTTGATTTGATACATCCTTTCTAACTTTATCCATAAGTCCTTGGTGGATGTGTATAGTCCTATGCTTGTCTTGACTGTATTTGATAATCCATTGAGAAGAATCTTCAATGCCACTTCATTGTTCTTCCTTTCTCTTCTTTGGACTGTAATTTTGGATAGATTATTTGATGTAGTTAACTCCCAGGGCTTGCTTACTACTGAACTCCAAAATTCAGATCCTTTTGACTTCAAATACTGTTTCATATTTTCTCTCCATGAGGAGTAATCTATTCCATCAAATAAAGGAGCTTCAATTGCGGAGAGAACCATCTGTCCACCCATTTCTTCAGTATCTATCTTCCAGTGTTTAAACTATGTTTTGAAGGAACCTTCACTCTGATACCAATTGAAGAACACACGACCCACACTAAGAGGGGGGGTGAATTAGTGTGTGGACTATTTTAAAAATTTCTTTTCACAAGTTACCAATTAAAACATAATTGAACAGATTAAGATCAATCACATCATAATTACAATGAACACAAAGACACTAGATGTTTGTATAATAAATATGAACATAATAATATGAATATATGTGAAAGAAGATTTTGTTTAGAACCAACTATTGTTTCAGCACCAATTGAATTAAGGAGCACCAACCCCTCAGAGAGAACCAACTCTCAGCCAAGACCCAGCTTGGCGCAAGACCCAACTTGCTGATAGAACCCAGTCTATCCAACTAGAGTTTATTCAACTCCAGTAGTAGTGATCCATTATAGAATCAATTCGATGTTATGATCATAGGTATATCATAAGACACTCATCACCAAATTTCATCTTCTCTGTAATTCACATTTTCTTTCCTATGGTATCTTCTTGGAATCTGCTTCGGCTTTTGATCTTCTGTTCTGAAGTGCAGAGACACTTTCTTCTCACCACTTTTTCTCGTTTATATAATCTTCAAACTGGTGTGAAATTTAAAACATTGTGTCCCTTTATTTGAACCATTGTACCTTTTCATTTAAAATGATAAAATAAACTTTAATTAATATAATTTTTCCTTTTTATTCTTTATTCATATTTTCATGATTTATTCTCTTTTAATTATGACTGTGTATTGGTTCATTCTTCGACCATCGCACCTCTTTGATTAATCAATCTTAATTAATGTTTATTTATTTTACGGTGAAGTCTTTCCATAAATTGATCACAGTCATGGATCAATTTAATCCTTTAAACTCAATCCCGAATCTCTGTTATATTCTCAGAGACCAGATTCCGTGGAGGCGCTTCCTTCAAACCATCACATATGACCATGCGTTACATAACCACGGGCTTTACCAATTATAGCGACATGCTATAATTTCCTTTTAAAGTTCTTATAGAATATGACCAACGGTGGTGACCAAATGTTAAGCTTGAACGAGTGCTTGAGCGCTTTACCAAATCAATGGTCATAATGTGATCTTCTGATGAGACGAATGACTGACGAGATTTCAGAACTTTGACCTTCCGGTCTTCATGACTTACAACATTACAAAAATCTCGATTAGAAACTCCCGACGTGACGTAAACCTACTGACGTCACATCATGAATTGGCACATGCCGAGTAGCTACCACGTGTCACTCTCTCCGATTCGTGACTTACATGTGCCTGAAATGCCAATTTCAACTTGACACTTGTCACTTTCTGACTGAGCCACGTGTTCTAATGACGTGGTCGGTCATTGACATCACTCAAGATGACATGGACCTTGATACATGTCTTCCTCCTTGACTTCAGAGCTTTGACTTTCGGGGTTTTGAACAACTCTTGTCACTGATTCTCCGAATCACAAATCCCCGAATTGTTGATCTTATGCCACGTGCCCACCTTCCAACCGAAGACTAGGATATCTTTGGAATTTTGGACCTTCACGAGTTTGGAATCCTTGAGTCGTTGTCACTCCAAATTATCCGAGTCCAGAGTTCCGAAGGAACTCACAACTAACCGATGTGCATCTTCTCCCAGATCCAACGGTCCTCGTACCTTTGTGATCTAATGGCCCAAAGCTTATCGAGATTTCACGTTTTTTGAGTTTGGAGGAATACTCACCTACCTTCTTCCATTCCTGATTTCCCAATATACGATTTCCCGAAATCCGCTTACGTTGGATCGACGGTCCATGAACCTCCATGATCCAATGGTCCAGATCATATCGCGATTTTGCGTTTCGTGAGTTCATGCAACACTATCTTTGACTTTCCTGATCTGCGAGTCAACAAAATTCCAATCACTTGCCACGTGTCCTCTTGATCCAATGGATCAGATCATTTCACTTCTTTGGAGTGTTAACTAACTTCTGGGCTTATCCTCCTTGTAGCTCCACTGGATCCGACGACTGACAGGTATTCTTGAAGCAGATCAACGGTCACGATCTTTCAATGGTCCTCAAGCCCAATGTCACTCAAATGACCGATGTGTGTTGTATCAGACGATCAACATGGTCAAACTCTTGATCGAACGACTGCTGAGATTCTCATTCTGATTGGACGACTGCTGAGGCTTCTCACATTTTCTGCGCACTAAGAAACTGTTCAGTATTTTCACTGATCCCGACGACATCTCTGCAATATGTTCTTCCTTCAGAGCTTGATCATTGAATCATTGTTGATCCTATCATGATCAACAATAGTCACGAAATACTTCTGTACTTATGATCTTTGATATTAATACAATTCACTTCTGTTGTTCTCTCCTCCTCATGAGCTTGCGCTGTCGATCTCTTCATTTGCTGTCTTCTTGCTGTCTGATATACTGTTGACATCAATGACAATGTCATCTATCATTTAACAACAGATCATCACTTCAACTGTTGACATCAATGACAATCTCATCTGGTGTATTTCATCATTACAGATCACCACTTCGACTGTTGACATCAATGACAATATTTCCAACACCTCATGTATGTGCCAACTCATCAACTACTTGTCTCAACCATTTACCTCAACCATATACCAAATACATATACCAATATAACCATCAAAATTTCTCTAGCAATACATTATGCTATCCATAACCAAATACCATAAAACCTTACATCAAACCATGTGCCATAACCTCACTTTTATGTAGCCTCAAGGATGTATCATTCATAAGCCAATGATATAAAAATACCACTAACAAGTGTCTCTCACAATGCACCACAAGATATGCCAATAAATCAAACTAAGTGCACGAACAATATACTTCAATAGATCTACCTCAAAACCATTCTACAACAAGCCCTAAACTTCCAAGAGGGCATCCAACATATTTACAAGGAAAACCCTCAACTAGATTCATAAGTTCAACACTACACATATGAAAACCATACCTTTTTCTTCTTGTAGCGTTCTGTTGCCGCGGTTTTTCTGTCGCGGTTTTTCTACCACACTTTTCCTACCGCAATTTTCCTGTTGCACTTTTTCTGCCGCGATTTTCCTGCCGTAGTTTTTTGCCGCACTTTTCTTGTTGCAGTTTTCTTTCCATGATTTTTCTTCCGCACTTTTTTTTTCCGTAGTTTTCCTGCAGTGATTTTTTTGCTGCACTTTTTCTACCGCACTTTTCTTGCTGCACTTTTTCTGTCGCACTTTTCTCTATCAATAATACCTGCCCAAATAACCTTTCACAAAATAGATATTCAATGATATTCAATAGGTTATTAAATGAGACACCTTTGCCTCTTATTTATACTTTCATGTAGCTTCCTCAAGGGGTTACCTTCTAACCATCTTAACCCACTTCTAATCACTTGTCCACTTAGTAATTTCTCCATTAACTTCATTATTTAAATAATTTATTTTGTATCCAATTTGACTTATAGTACACTCATCACTTCAGTTTATTATTTACCTTCTAACCATCTTAAACCACTTTCCTTATTTTAGGGCTAACCCACTTCTAACCACTTGTCCACTTAGTAATTTCTCCATTAACTTTATTATTTAAATAATTTCTTTTGTATCCACTTTGACTTATAGTACACTCATCACTTCACTTTATTATTTAAATAATTTCTTCTTTTCAACCACTTTGACTACTTTGACCTTTTGGGGCTTCTAGATGACTCACGAGGGTTCTTCAACTTCACATGGCCATAACTCTCTAACCGCGAGGAGTTATGTGACGTTCCACATACCACCGGAAATGCCATGACATGTAATATCCATCTAGAATAGTCTTACCATCAAATATATTAAAACTCATACCATTATACATCAAACAATCTTGGGTCCATTACCCAAACCTTTGTGCTACCAGAATTCACTACCATACTTTCTTCAAGGGTTGACATCAATGACAACCAACCCAAATAATAAACACATGTCTCATGGCCTGCAATGAAGACATTGATCTCAAGGGTGATCAATATTATCCATATATAGAAACACATCAAATATATCCCTCCTCATTAATCTCAACTTATCACACCTAATCAACACGAATCATCAGATGATGGTGATCCAACACATTGTGAGGTACGCTAGTCATTGTTTCATATAAAGTGTCATATTTAATGAATTAGTCATTTAGGTAAGGATCTTGGGTTCAATTCAGTTAATGAATCATAAGCTTGGAAGTTATGCTTTTTTCCTTGTTTCACCTTGGTGGCCATCATTTGTACCCTATTCTAGTGTTGTCACTTTGGGGAACATGGGTACTACTAGGTGGTTTTGATAGGGGTAATGTATCACTCCCCCATACTTAACACCTTCCATCATGGGGCCTTTTCCAGTGTAATAAAATTTTCTTATGGTTGTTACATGTACACCAAAAGGGCCTGTGGCTCATTCTCCTATGAGAAGAAGGGATAGAATGCCAAGGTTGATGTAGTTGCTAGAAAAGTGAATAAGAAAAAGAAATAATGTTATAATGAAATAAGAAATGATGGGATTATAAATGACCAAGTAAAAATCCAAAGGTTAGCTTGAGCTCTACCCCCTCACTATGAGGCAAATGCCCCTATCCCTAATGCACTAAATTCATATCAATTAAAAGGACTTAATCCAACAAGACAACAAAAAGAATAAAGTGCTTGAAACCTTAAAAGGGGACTTGTAATGCGTAAACTGAATATCAAAAAGAAAGAAAAGGTGTTTGGAATAAACACACTTTCGAGGAAAGGGTATCTAAAGAAGCAAGTTCTCCCTCTATAAAGGTTCTCATGGAAATGGACCAAGCACGATACCCTGCATGTTAATGACTCCATCACCATGAAGTAACCCTAAATCGTTTCATTCACCATACTTGAAATTTGATAGGTTTTCTTGGGAAATATCCTTTTACCTAGGTAATGGAACACCTAATAGGGTATTTTGATGGTCCTCCCATACATAAACTTGCCAAATTGCATAAGATCTTGAGATAATGTGAATTTTGAGGAAGAGACCTAATGTGAATTGCGTATTTGGATTTTAGATTAAATGATCCCTTACTTCGTATGATTCTAATGACTCTTGTATATTGTGATTATTGGTATTACTTAATTTTGTGGATTTTTTTCTACCATGGTTCACTTGACATGGTCCTTTGGAGGACGTTCTCATGATGATGCGTAGGATGTTGTGCACTATACACAAGATGTTTAACATATGATGCAGAGCGTTGGGCCATATGATGACTAGACACACCTTGGGACATCCTCCCATACCTCCTAGGCCTCAGCCGATGGAAAAGTGAGCTAGAATATGGAAGATATGGTCACATTGACTATCATATGGGAAAGAATCCCATAATATGGACAGTGCACTCCAAAGCCACATTGACTTTGATTCTAGGACGTTACACTTGGATATGATTGCACACCCCTTGGAGAGATGATGGACCCTTATTTCACCTTGGATGTTGTCCTTTTCCACCTTGGACATTGAGCATATTGATGATTATTCCATGCGCTATAATGTTTTGTTGATGGTTGGGTTGACCGTACCACTAAATTATCCATTTTGATGATGAGACATGACATTTGATGAGGAGGTGTGACCTTTCACCATGATTTTCACCTTTTGATGATGATACATTGCCTTTGGAGGCCCTTTCACCCTTCTAGAGCATGGCGTCACCCTTCTATGGCATCCTACACTCACATGTGTCACTTTGGAGGGGAAGTTTTGGTGTATTAGCATGCTCTGTTTATGTTTGAGGCTATTTTTGGGGTTGACCATGACCTATCCACCTTGTTTCATGGATATTTAATGTTTTACGAGATTTTGAGGGTTTATAGTGCTAGGGTTGCCTCATATTTAAAGGCTATCACTACCTAATTTGTAAATCATAACGCACACTTGTGAATAATCACTTCTATATCTCTATTCTCTTATTTTCTACTATGGAGTACTTTTGCGCGCATTTTCGAGGATAGTCTCGTGGATGTTCTTTGTTGTTTTGGTGAATGCTCATGAAACTAGGGTTTACTCATGCATAGTGATTTGGCATAGTAAGTGTTCTATCCCATGTTTAAGTGTTTTTTCATGGTATATTTGGTGTATTCTCTATTAGATGGTTAATAGTTAATGTTATCTTGTATCTTTGAATTATTTTGTTAGAAACCCTAAGGAAGGATTAATATTGTTTATCCCCTTCCCTTGCTTATCCATCATAATTTGTAGAAGCATATAAGGTCGATATAGGGATTATGATTGTATATCCCCATAAAATTTGTCTTATTGATTGAAACCCAGGGTTTATGATTGTTTAAATTTTAGGGTTTAACCTCCTTCCATTTGACTTTCTTGCTAGATGCCTTAGAAGAGTGGGACGACACCTAGGGTTTATGATTGTATAAAATCTAGAGTTTCCTTCATAGAATTTCATTCCTATGCATATGATGGTATAGTCCTAGGTTTTTATATTCATGTATTCTCATGCTCCTAGCCTCCATAGAAGGTTGTTGCATTGATTCCATTCACCCAAGGATTGATTCCATTTCCTTCACAAGATGCTTGACTAGTGTAACATATGGAAGTAATAGCCATTGTCACCTAGGGAAGAACTTCCCTCACTTTAGTGAAGGAAAAAGATCCAAAACAAGGGAGGCTTCCCTAACAACCTCAAGGGATCCTATAAGAAGATAAGTAAAATATATTCCCTCCTATATTGGTTTTCTTGACTAGTCAGGGTTGAGTTAAAATGCAAACTAAGTTTGGTAAGGTAAGTTTATTGTGTGTGTGTGTGTGTGAGGGATGTTAATGAGACAATCAATGATGTTATCTAATATTAGAAAATGAATTAAATGTCCTGAAAACTAGCTATCAAAAGAAAAATGAAAGTTTAAATAGACTTGCAAGGATAATCAACTTAAGACTTCATTTACGGCCCCTTGAGGTACTTTCATGTATTTGAGGATGCCTTTTGGTCTTATGAATGTCAGATCCACTTTTCAAAGAGCGATGGATTTTTACTTTAGAGACTTTATAGGGAAAATCATAGAGATGTATCAAGATGATTTAATGGTTGTTTCTAAGGAGAGAAATGCACATGTTTCTCACCTTATGAAAAATTTTGAAAGATGTAGGAAGTATGGTATTTGCTAAATCCATAGAAATCCATTTTTGGTTTTGAAAAAGAAAAATTATTGGGTCATGTTGTCTTTGAAGATGGTATTTCTATTGATCCAGAAAGAATTGAGTCTATTAAGAAAATCCCTCCCCTAACCAGTAAAAATCCATTGCAATCATTCTTTCGAAAGATTAACTTTATAAGAAGATTCATTCCAAACTTCATTGAAAAATTTAAACCAATGAATTCCTTGTTGATGAAAGATGATTTATTCGAATGGGATGATAATAATATGAAATATTTTGAATACATTAAGGAACAAATTACTATGACACATGTCCTCGTTAGCCCCGATTATTCCCAAGACTGCACATTTTTTTTGTTTGCTTCCAATGACACTATTGTTGGGGTGCTTTTTCAAAAGAATAAAGGTTATTATGAACAACCCACTACCTTCATCAGAAATACCCTTATGGATGTTGAACTCAAGTATTCAATCATTGAGAAACAAGCTTATTCCCTTGTCAAATCCTTGAAGGATTTTAGAATCTATGTTGGCTATAGTAAAATCAAAGTGTATGTCACATATCTCGTTGTCAAGGATGTCCTCTCCCAAAAATATTTCCTTGGAACTAGAGGGAAGTGGGTGTAAAAGATTTAGGAATATGACTTAGAAATCAAACCCACTAATATCATCAAGGGAAAAGGTTTAGCTAAGATGTTGACTGAAAGTAATGAAGAAACTATAAGAATATGAGAGAATGGCCAATTCAATGTGGTCTTAAGTGAGTTAGAACATGATGAGTGGTATTTTGACACTATATGTTACTTGAAGAATCTATGATGTCCTGGTCATTGGTGGATCATAGGAGAAGATATTTAAGATTGAAGGCCATGAAGTATTGCTTAACTCAAGACGATTTGGGATGGAATAACCTTGATGGGATAGTCCTTAGGTGTGTAAACAAATATGAAGTGGACAATTTCATAAAGGAACTCCATTCGATACAATGTGGTGGTAATTTCGCTCCCCGCACCACTGCCCATAATATTTTGAGAGCTGGTTGTTATTGTCCGACATTTTTCAATGATACTCATCGATATGTCAAGTCTTGCAAGCCTTGTCAATTCTTCTTAGGAAAAAAAAATTGCTTACCTTGGATTTAAATCTAATCATTGTTGAACCACCTTTTCAACAACGGGTTTTGGATTTTATTAGTGAATTTAAGGATAAATCCATCAACGAATATCATTGGGTCTTAAATACTATGGACTATTTCACCAGATGGGTAGAATTCATCCCAACAAAAAAAACAAATGAAGAAGTCATGATGAATTTCCTTGAAGATAGAATCATCACAAGGTTTGGTTCCCCTACCAAGATTTCCACTAATAATGCAAAGGTCTTTATCTCTCTAGCCTTAGCCAATTTTTTCTTCAAGTATGGAATTTTCTATCTCTCATCTAACTACTATACCCGAGGAAATGTATTGGCATAATATAGCAACACACAACTAATGAATATTGTCAATAATATTGTAGGTGAGAACAAGAAGACTTGGGATAGTAAGATTAAGTATGCATTATGGGAAAATCATATTACAAGTAAGACTTCCACAGGGAAAACCTCGTTTGAGCTAGTATATGGATTAGAATCTAAACTCCATGTCAACCTCCATTCCCACCCTTTAGTTTTACAAACAACATAAGATTGATAAGGAGGTGTTACAGGGAAGGATTGATCAACTTATAGAGCTAGATGATTCTAGGAGGAATGCTTTAGATCAAATGGAAAAAAGTCAAGACAAAATTTGTTATCCCCAACTCCTAGGGATAACTAAGGAGATGATGTCTCAAGGAACTTAGGTTGCATACCTGGAATACCAAGAGACAACATGACTAGGAGTGTCCACTTTCACATACAAAGACCCACATCACCACCAAAATTCCAGGTTCATCACGATGGTATCCACCACATCGGGTGGCTTCCAGAAGACATTGGATCTTGCTCCATGAGGTATAAGTTAGGTATTATGGTGAGTGTCATTTCAATATTTGAGGCATTTGATTTTGTTTCATTTTAAACTGCTTTTTATTATGTAACGTTTGCTTGGAAATTATGTTATTTTCCCTATTTAACTTTGGTGGTTGACATTGCGCCCTAGTAAGTGGGTTACCCTTGGGGATAGCTTTGCTACTGGGAGGTCATCTTGATGATTCATTGTGCCATTCTTGACCATAATTGTCACTTTCCACACTTCATCCCCTAATCTCCTTACCTTTTGGGATTTTCGGGTGTATCGACCCAAGAAGGGGTTGTCCCTCATTTCATGGGAAGAAGAGGTTGAAGGCCCAAAGGCTTGTAGCCAAAAAAAGATAAAAGTAAATCATGAACCTTATATATGCTCGCCCATGGTTCCTGAGGACAATGAAATGTCTCTTGTAAGAAACTGATGGGACCCGTGAAAAAAAATAATGCAAATGCCAACTAAGGTGGAGCATGTGTGAGAACTGGTTTTCATGCTTAGGTAGAAGCCCCACACATGTTTTCAACTTGGGAAATCATGATGTGACCATGGTAGAGTCAATATGAGCATTTTTTTTCATGCTTAGGTATAAGCCCCACCTTGGCTTCAACCTGGAAATATCTTAAAAGAACAAAATACAATAAATGGGCTTGGAAAAAAGGTTACATTGAAAACGAAAGTGCAACACACCCTCTACAAAGGCACCCATAAATAGGACATTGTGATCCTTTGCATGTCATGAACCCCATGCCCAAAATCATTTTCCCCATCCATGTCACTTCATCCACATGAATTAGAGAGAGGTCCACTTGGGACACACTCTTAAAATTGAGGTACAATTCACCCAATAGGTCGCTTTGTCAACCCTCCCATACCTAAACTAGGAAAATTGCACAGGGTCTTTGAGAACTTGTTTATGTTATGAGGTTGTTTGGATGTACATGCTTAGATGGATATTTTATTGATTTTATTTACTCATCATAATTAATTTCACTTTGTATCTTGGGAGGGTGTATTCATTGTCTTTGTATGACCTAGTTGGTGGACGGATTTGGAAGAACAAGCCTAGCTTGTGCTTCCTTGGGGCTTGAAGCCCATATGTTGGATACCAAGTCCCACACACCGAGTGATGATGACATACCTTTGGAGGCCTAAGAGACACCTTGGATGGTCTCACCTATCCCCTACAAGCCAAACGACTTGCCTTTGGAGGCCAAAATGTCACCTTTGAGGACTTGACGTCACCCTAGGGCTAGGGTTTGGCAGTGATTGAAGACACTTGGCACATTTAGGAGGGATCCCTTGGGTCATGGATGAGAGGCTTGGATTGAATACACTTGGCCTTTGGAGGCCTATCACACTCATCTCCAACTCAACGACTTGACCTAAAGTGCCAAAAAATTTCCCCAAGAGGGTGATATCATGTTTCTAGGGTTTATGTTATGTGCAAATTATGAATTAAAAAATGTTATTTTGGCAAAGGGGCAAGAAAAAGGGAAAAGTTACCATTATCTTGTGGTTTAACCTTTGAATGCGTACAAACTTTGTTTTAGAGGATTTGTATAAATAGAGATCATCTCTATTTCATTTTATCATATCTCTCCCATTGTGAGAAGACTAGTGGCTAAAATTTTCTCTATACTTGAGCATTTTTGGTATCTCTCTCTCTTGAAAATTATTTTTGGTGTATCTTTTGATGAATTGATGATATAAAGTGGTGTGCACCTCTTGGAGACTCTTTTTCTTTCTTATGTATGGTTTTTTTTGATGAAACTAGGGTTTGATCTTGCAACTTTCTTGGTTTTAGTAAGGAAAATATGCATTCATCTTGCTCATTTCATGATATTGTTGGTTAAAAACCTAGGAGGAGTATAATTACATACACCATTCATAAAGTTCTCTTTATTTTCTAGTTTACAAGTATTTTATTGCAAGGTATCTTGGAGGAGTACAAGGGTGTACACCCTCCTTGATCTACCTTGAGTTTGGTTTGTATGCCCTAGGGAGTAAGAGGGTTTACACCCCTAGGGATATTGTTGATATAACTTGTGTTTTAAAGACTCCAATCACCCATTTTTTAAAAGGAACTAATCTGAAATTTGCATTGGAGATATAAATTGTTTGCTTTGGTAAACATGATTTAATGAGATATTAATACTGTTCAAGTTGGAATCTATTGTTGGTGCTTTGATATTGCTAAAACTTGTAGTGTGTATTAGTATTCTTAGTATCTTGGGAGCTACAACTAAATTTAAGCTACAACCATTAGGGCTGCAACAAATCATTATTTTTCTTACTTATAACTCACATTTGAACTATCAAAAGTTACTAATATTTTACCCTTATAATCTACTAGTCTTAGAGCATATTTTGGGTGGATTCTTTGTGATTTTTGGTGGCTGATTTTTATGCTGTAACAACTTGTTTTCTACATCCATAAGGATCAATAATATCTCTGCAATACTTGTTTCTTACAACCTTGTTTCATTGCTAAATTATCGTGTTTTTATACTAGAGTTATACTAGTATTTAGCTAGCTTATCTCTTGCATCATTTATGTGACTTTTAGCATATTTTTCGGCAGATCTAATAATCATTTGTTTTCTGATATATATCTTTGTTGAATACTGAAAATAGGGACATCAAGATTAACTTTATTTTCCACCTAACATATAGCTTGTATACTTGTTTTTTCTTGTGTCTCGGGCATGTACTATCATCATCCTCATGTGATCAAACTTCTTGGAAACCATTGACCACTATCAAGACACATTTCCAAGACACTTTGCATTTAGAAACTTGAACTATAGGGGCATCCAGTCATAAGTATCACTTTCCATCTCATTTCCCCCTAGGTTCACCCGGGACTCCCCCCTTGTGTTGGATTCTTCTTTCACTAAAGCTAGGGGAGGGTTTCTTTGAGGTGATAATGGGTTTACCCTCCCATCATTGTTGCCATCCAATGGATCAGATCAGGATTTTCCCAACCTACAGTTTGCGAGATAACAAGATTAAAGACCCACTTGATCAGAAATCAAGACAAAGGGATTTTGAAGACGGTGACCTTGTATTGATGTGGGACAAGAGGAAAGAAAATCCAAGTATGCATAAGAATTTTGATATTCTATGGCTTGGTCCTTATCAAATTGAGAAGAATTCGGTGATTAAATCCTCTTATTTTATCACACCTGAGGGAAAGAAGTTACCATTACCTGTTAATGGATATATTCTCAAATCTTATTATGTTGAAGGAACCTAACTTCTTAGGTTTAGTATATAATATGTTAGAGCAGGTCATGTTGTGTGCTCACTTTATTGTATTATATTTTTTTTATGTTATTTATTTCTTTATTATGCATCCATCTTATCTTAGCATGTACATGTTAGTTTAGTACATATATTGATGAAAAGGGAAAACATATATTTCTCACATTGGTTTTATATTTCTCCATAAACCAAGGTGGATAACATCCCCCTATCATTGGTTGATGATGATTTTATGTTAGAATGAAACAAGCTTTTCTTAAAATGACGAAGGTTGCAGTTCTTGGAGTATCAAATATGTTGAGGTTCTCATGCACTCTATAGTGAGAACATGTCCCATGTTGGAGCTAGCTGTTATACCCTCTCACTTAGGGGTAACTAGAGGAGATCATGTATCATGGCCCACAATCAAGACAATTATGATGATGATGATCAATATTCTCCATAGATAGCAATACCTTA
>JZKD02S1675003.1:91610-108274 GCA_000966675.3 Picea glauca
TTCCCTTTATTTTCCTTTTTCGTTTCTTCTTCTTCTTTTTTCATATTTTCCATTTTTTTTAATGATTTTATATGCAACGGTTCTGAACTTTTGGGCCATGATGTAAACAATATTTTAATTTTAAAGCCGAAAAAAATGGTGCTACTAATAGAACATATTTTTTATTCGGGGTTTGATTCTAAGATTTTGGTTGCAAGAACATTGGTTTTCAAGGCCATGATTTCAAAAAAGTTGCAATTTAATCCCCCCCCCAAAAAAAAAGAGCAGGAAGCTATTAGGAGCACCAATTTTCGATTTGGGGGCTGAAATTAATATTTTGGTTGTAATAGTATTAGTTGTTAAGACCATAGTCTAAAAAGGCAATTGCAATTTTAACCTCAGAAAAAAAAGGGTGCTCCTGTCAGTGCCACTTTTCAATTTGAGGGTTGATTTTAAGCTTTTTGTTGTCAACATTATGAGGCTATTACTACCACAGTCGAAAAAAGGTGGTAATTTCAACCCAAAAATAGGAAAGGTGCTCCTAGTAGCACCACTTTTCAAAACAAGGGTGAAAACAACAATTAAATGAAACCTCTAAAAAATAAGAACTCTTGATAGTTCTCGTCAAGTCGATAACTATGTTATATAACTCTATTGATTGAGTTTAGTTTGTTAGTTGTGATTTATTCTTTGTGAGTATACATTATACATCCCAATGTGTTTAAAAAAAGTGGCTTCTTGTTTTTTGGAGGTCGTTATAGGTGTATTTATGGGTTTTTTGGGTGGTTTCATCCCATGATTTTATACGCATTGGAGTCTAATAATGCTTGGTGGATTAGTGTTAATTGATGACACATAATCACTAAATATTGTATTGTGAACAATTAAATTAATAAATTGAGAAAAAGGTGTGGCTCCAAGTTTATCAGTTTTCCTAGTTAAGAGTTTCTAGGGTAAATCTTTGTGTATACTATGTATATGTGCAATTGTTTCTTTTTATTTCAAGATTATTTAAACATTGTATTTCTTGAATAGGTTCATCAAACTCTTCATTTGGTATTAGAATGAGATTATTGTCTTTAGGGGAACTCCTTTGTTGTTAGGGTTTAGCACTTTGTTGAAGAGCAAGGGTATCTTGAGTTTGCAATAAACCTATTCTTGAGTGGGAGCTTTGCGCAAGTGAATCTTGCGTAAAGGAAAATGGAAAGTATTTCAAGAATAGAAATAGAGAAATTTAATGACTGGGGCTTAGAGTTATGGAAGGTGGAGATGGATCATATTCTTATGGATAGAGATCTATGGATCACTATGTTTGTAAACAAACCCATGAGTATGTCAAAAGAAAACTAGAAAAGTTGGATAGGAAGGTGAAGAGTATTATTCTACCGCGCCTTTCAGTTTTATTGTTGTTGAATGTCTCAGAAGAATCCAACACTCGGGAGCTATGGAAAAAGTTAGGGTCTTTGTATTAGTGAATTCCTTGGTAAACACATTGTTTATTCAAAGGGTGCACCTCCTTAGGATGACTGATAGAGAGACTCTATAATATAACATCTAAATGCTTTTAATATTATGGTAGGTCAATTATTTTCTTTTGATATTAAAATATTGAAGAAGATAAGTGTGTTAACACATAATATTGATCATGTTCTCCAAGGATTATGTCATACCATCAACTAACAACCTCCTCGAAGTGTGCAAGCTATATTTGAGTTGGCGTTGCGAACTAGTTAAGGAAGAGGGTTGTAGGTTAGGTAGCTTGCAGGCATATGAGTGCAAATATGAAATTACCAGCATCAACCTCATAGCCACCAGGTACTCCATGATATTTTTTGTCTTGTTTGGAGGTCAGGAATGGTTTGGCTACTTGATTTTCCTTTGGTGCTGTGAAATGGGACATGTGTTGCGAATTGAGATAGACGCTATGGAATGTCTTGTGAAATGTGTTGTGGAAACTCTGTTCTAGGATTGTTGAACTAGTATTTTTGACCAACTAAATTCCAAAAGGATTTTCGGGTGAACCAAGATGAATTTTCAAAATAAAAACGAGGCTATTGTCTAGCACGGACCAAATAACATTAACCTCTTTCATTTTTCACACAGGTGTCATGGATTGGGAGATTCTAAGGAATATTTGAGCCCTATTTTTTTAGTTTTCATGATTTCCTGTTTGAGACATGTTTTTGCGACACGTATTCCAGCCAACTGCAGATGAATTTCAAGAAAAAGAGAGAGTTTTTTTTCTTTATAACGAGCTTATCTACAAAAACCATTCTCATAGTTTACACAACTATTATATTATGAGAATTACAAGTGGAATTTTGAATCCTATTTTTCAGAATTTCGCCTCCTGAAAAGCAGAAAATTAGTTAAAATGTGTCATTCTCTGTTTGTAACTGTTTCTATTTTGGGAAAGGGGTTAGAGTTCAAATTGGTGAGCTGGAAAGGACCTATAGTGCTATATATTTCATGGTACAAGAGTATAGTAGGGTTAGAATGAGCCAAGAAATGGATTTAGGAGAAAAAATGATTGTATATGTCAGTTTGTAAGTCGGAGGGGCATGTTGCTGTAATAACGTATGTTATTGAAGATTCATATAAGTTGTTTTATCAGATTTATCCTCTTTGTTCTTTGTTCTATTATTCATCTTGTTTGAATGTATTTCAGATTTTAAGGATTAAAATCTATCTTTGATTGATGAATCCTTGAAGCAGCAGAAGATCTGCTGTAAATTTTCCTATTTATTATTGTTTACTGTTCAAGCACATTAAAATTATCTTTGCAGAGAGGATATTTTCTTAGTAAATATTCATCTTTATGTTAAATCATTTATTCTTCTCTTCATAATTAAACAAATCCTTTGTTTGATAGGAAACTTACATGCCTTCAATGAGCAGAGTGTTTACGACTCCATTGCCCAATGGTCCATTATTGATCTGCAGCGATATATTTTTTCTTTTCCTTTATTTCAAGTCTTGTTGATCCCTGATTTTAAAACCTAATATAAATCAAGTTGTATGTTACCAAGCTTACTCCCATTTGTAGTCTGGGGGTGACTCTTGGAGTGCTAACATTTTTGGTGCCGTTACTGGGAACGAAGCATCAAAGATATCTTCCCTGGGAAAGAACGACAATGATAAAATCCAATTCTTGATGGTGAACAGGAAGAGGACACATAATTGATTGCTTATCTTTCACCATGGCGACTCCACTGGTAGAAGATCCAGAATAGCCATGGAAGCCATCTTGGCTCAAAGGTATGCTTTTTCTGATTTTTCGAATATAGTTGGTTTTCCAAATCCAATGCCCAACATAGATGAATGGGAAGGTATACTTCCTACATTTAAAGGATAATATTGAGAAGTTTCAACTAAACATCTACTAGATTTCCATGATTTTATTCATCAATGTCAAATTGTGCATGAGGATGTCCAGATCAAGCTTTTCAATTTTTCATTGAAGGGAGAAGCCCATGAAATGTGTATATCTCTTTAATCTTCCAATAATCTAGGTGGATATCGGTGGCCACCCACCTTTTCCAACTAGCTCAAAATAGTTTTCTGGCAATTTTGGTAATTTACTATTTTTTGCAGTTTTAACTTCCGAGGCCATTTTGAGGGCATAAATGAAGGTTTTTTGGGATCGAGATTCCCACTGATTTACAAAGGCTCTGATTGATCACCCTAAATTAATCTCCTCAACGATACCTTTCGAATGAGCTATCGTGCGCCCAAAACAGAGATCGTATGCCAACGTTACGCCCCTGGAAAGTTGATACACCAAACTAACCAAAACGGGGTCCACAAAACTGTTGGCTTTTCATCTTCCGGGGTTAGGGTTTTGGATTTTATTTATGATAAAAAGGTGTTTGGAGCCTCATTGTAAAATCATCTTCTTGCGAATACAAGTAGCAGACACATCTCTTCTCAGAGATAAGCTGCTACCATTCTAGCGAGTCTTTCACTCTGTATTTTTACAGTCTTTGTACATTTTAGCTCATTAATAGAAAATTGTGTATAAATGTATCTCTGTGTTTATGGTTGCATCTCTGATACATTTCTGTTATATTATTGGATATCTAAGATATCTCTGTACATTGATTTATTATATCTCCACTCTCATTTTGTGCCAAAAATAATCCAGATCAGTGGTATCGGAGTAGGCTAATCTTGATCGTTTTTTTCAGTGCATGTCCCCAACGAGGTCCGAGTATATAAAGTTGGGTCTCGCAATTGTCTCTCTTGAATACAATCACTTTGGAACGCCCAAGAAACCCTCCATGGTGGAAGAAAATAAAAACGACAGAGCAGATGATTCTATCAATCTGTTGCTTGAGCAAGCTCTCATGCGATAGAGGGACAAAATGATGGAGAATTTTTCCCATATCCTTCAAGGCATGTTTATAGAAACATGTGCATCTTCATCAAACAACCACTTTGGAATCACCTCTCCTTTCAAGGTACATGTTAAATTTGATATTCCCATATTTGAAGGTCAGATAGATACGTATGCCCTAGACAAATGGTTAAATCTATTAGAAGGTTATTTCTTTGTTCATAATTTTTCTGAAAGGGAAAAGATCACCTTCACACTCCTTAAATCTCTCCCCCATGTCAAACATTGGTGGGAAACTTACTGGGAGAAAAGTTCCACATAGGAGTCTGGAATATATGGGGCCGAGCCCACTTGGGATTTTTGTGTGGATACGGTAAAGGAACAATATTACCCCGTTGGCAACTATGAGGGCCAATACATGAGATGGATCACAATGCGGCAAGAGAGGGGCCAAGAAGTTCCAGAGTTCACTAATACCTTCCATACCTTGCACACCAAGCTGGGTATCATAGAATCCGAACGACATTTAGTTCTGAAATATTGTGGGGATCTACACAGATACATCCAAATTGAAATGGATTTTCTAGACATCTCATCACTCGCTG
This sequence comes from Picea glauca, assembly GCA_000966675.3. Taxonomy (NCBI): domain Eukaryota; kingdom Viridiplantae; phylum Streptophyta; class Pinopsida; order Pinales; family Pinaceae; genus Picea; species Picea glauca. The sequence continues at coordinate 96,531 of JZKD02S1675003.1, forward strand.
CTGCTTATTGATATGCTGTTAAAATCGAGCAAAAATTTAAGAACCAGAACAAACGGGAGTTTGGGTCTGCAAATCTGAAACAACCAAAGTGTGATAAAGACGACCCTAACAAACAGTCTCTCAAAAAATAGTCCAAGCCACAGGAAAAGAAGGGTCACGAGAAGACAGAGAAGGACACCGAAAAATGGTGTGATTTCCACAAAAGTCATTGGCACAACACCAAGGAATGTCGCTCAAAACAATCATTGGTGGTCAAGATCAAAGACAAGGATCCGAACCCTGATTCATAATTTGATTATGAAAATACTGGTAAAAGACAAATCATCAACATGGACCCCACTGCTATTGTCACGACCACACCAATTCAACTAGAAGAACCAATAGATCCTGAAGAGGGGGAGCTCCTTTTTCATTCACATATGTGGGTGAAGGGGACCCCACTACATTTTATTGTTGATAGTGGAATCTAGAATAAACTCATCTCAATAGAGGTCTTCAAACAATTGGGATTGTCGACAACAACACACCCACAACCATACAACATCGGGTGGCTTCACCAGGGACACTATCTCTGTGTCAGCCAACAATGTCGATTTTCATACGACATCCAACCCTTCAAGGATGAGGTATTATGTGATGTTTCCCCACTAGATGTTTGTTATGTTATCTTGGGCCAACCATATATGTGGAAGCGCCATGTTGTTTATGAGTCTCGACCCCACAGTGTCATTGTTTCTCTGGGGGGTCATCTCTACAGAACACCATAGGTAGTTCCGAATACTGTTCCACCTAAACATTGTAGCAAGGTAGTATCTCATACTACAAAATTCAGCTTCTTCACAATCTATTCAAAACGTGAACAAAAGGATACTGCAACCACTATAGCCTCATCCCAAGCACCTTCTATCCAACAGAAGCAGGTCGACAATATTGAAGCAAAGTGTAAATATTCCTTCTTCACACATGCATCTCATGTATCCAGACTGGTTAAAAATGTCCAACCCTTCCAGCCACATGTTCGTGACAACCTTCAACAAGCTAAGCAATGCAACTTCCCCAACAAGGCAAGAAGTTCATCAAGATGCAGATTCAACAAACGCTTTTCCCTCTCCCTCGACCACTCAACACAATTGAGACCATTGCTTCCTAAGGATGGAGTATTGATATAGGTGGATATCGATGGCCACCCACCTTTTCCAACTGGCTCAAAATAATTTTATGGAAATTTTGGTAATTTACTATATTTAACAGTTTTTAACTTTCGAGGCCATTTTGAGGGCCTAAATGAAGGTTTTTGGGATCGAGCTTCTCAATGATAGCCAAAGAATTTTATTGATACCTCGAAATGAATCTCCTCGAGAATACCTTTCCAACAAGCTATCGTGCACCCTAAACGGAGATCGCATTCCAAAGTTACGCCCCCAAAAAGTTGATACACCAAACTACCCAAAACGAGGTCCACAAAATTGTTGGCTTTTCATCTTCCAGGGTTAGGGTTTTGGATTTTATTTATGATAAAAAGGCCTTTGGAGACTCATTGTAAAATCATCTTCTTGCGAATTCGAGTTGCGGATGCATCTCTTCTCAGAGATAAGTTGCCACCATTCTAGCAAGTCTTTCACTCTGTATTTTTATGGTCTTTGTACATTTTCGCTCATTAATAGAAAATTGTGTATTATTGTATCGTTGTGTTTATGGTTGGATCTCTGATACATTTCTGTTATATTATTGGATATCTGAGACATCTCTGTACATTTCTTTATTATATCTTCTCTCTCATTTTGTGCCGAAAATAATATGGATCAGTGGTATCAGAGCAGGCTGCTCTTGATCATTTTTTTCAGTGTTGTTCCTCGATGAGGTCTGTGTATAGCAAGTTGGGTCTTGATATTGTATCTCTTGAAGACAATCACTCTCACACCCCCAAGAAACCCTCCATGGTGGAAGAAAATAAAAACGACGGAGCAGACGATTCTATCAATCTGTTGCTTGAGCAATCTCTCATGCGACAGAGGGACAAAATGATGGAGAATTTTTCCCACATCCTTCAACGCCTGTCAATAGAAGCAGACACATCTTCATCTAAAAACCACTTTGGAAGCACCTCTCCTTTCAAGGTACATGTTAAATTTGATATTCTCATATTTTAAAGTCAGATAGATGCGAATTCCCTAGACAAATGGTTAAATCTGTTAGAAGGTTATTTCTCTATTCATAATTTTTCTGACAGGGAAAATATCACCTTCGCAATCCTTAAAGCTCTCCCCCATGTCAAACATTGGTGGGAAACTTACTGGGAGAAAATTTCCATAGAAGAATCTGAAATATATGGGGCCGAGCCCACTTGGGATTGTTTTGTGGATGCGGTAAAGGAACAATATTACCCTGTTGGCAACTATGAGGACCAATACATGAGATGGACCACATTGCGGCAAGAGAGGGGCCAAAAATTTCCAGAGTTCACCAATACCTTCCATACCTTGCGCACCAAGATGGGTATCAAAGACTCTGAATGAAATTTGGTTCTAAAATACCATGGGGATATACACAGATACATCCAAACTGAAATGGATTTTCTGGACATCTCATCACTCGATGCTTCTTATCGATATGTTGTTAAAATCGAGCAGAAATTTAAGCACCAGAACAAACGAGAGTTTGGGTCTACAAATCTGCAACAACCAAATTATGATAAAGACGACCCTAACAAACAGTCTCCCGAAAACCAGTCCAAGCCATAGGAAAAGAAGGGTCACGGGAAGACAAAGAAAGACACCGAAAAATGGTGCGATTTCCACAAAATCCCATGGCACAACACCGAGGAATGTCATGAAAAATAGTCATTGGTGGCCGAGATCAAAGACAAGAAGCCAAACCCTAATTCAGAATCTGATTCTGAAAATACTGGTAAAAGACAGATCATCGACACAGACCCCACTGCTATTGTCACGACTGCATAAATTCAACTAGAAGAACCAACATATCCTGAAGAGGGGGAGTGCCTTTTTCATTCAAAAAATGTGGGTGAAGGGGACCCCGCTGCATTTTATTGTTGATAGTGGAAGCCAGAAGAACCTCATCTTAAAATAGGTTTCCAAACAGTTGGGATTGTCGACAACACCACACCCACAACCATACAACATCGGGTGGCTTCGCCAGGGACAAGATCTCCGTGTCAGCCAACAATGTTGATTGTCATACGGAATCCAACCCTTCAAGGATGAGGTATTATGTGATGTTTTCCCATTGTATGTTTGTGATGTTCTCTTGGTCCAACCATATATGTGGAAGCGTCATGTTGTTTATGAGTCTCGACCCCACAGTGTCATTATTTCTCTGGGGGGTCATCTATACAGAATACCAGAGGTAGTTCCGACTACTGTTCCACCTAAACAGTTCCGCAAGGTAGTATCTCATACTACAAAATTCAGCTTCTTCACAATATGTTCAAAAGGTGAACAAAAGGATACTGCAACCACTACACCCTCGGCCCAAGCACCTTCTATCCAAAAGAAGCAGGTCGACAAGATTGCAACAATGTGTAAAGATTCCTTCTGCACACAGGCACCTCATTTAGCCGAAATGGTTAAAAAGGTCCAACCCTTCCAGCCACATGTTCGTGACAACCTTCAACAAGCTAAGCAACACAACTTCTCCAACAAGTCAAGCAACTCATCAAGATGCAGATTCAACAAATGCTTTTCCCTCTCCCCCGGGAACTCAACACAATGGAGAAAATTTATTCCTAAGGAGGGAGTATTGATCCAGGTGGATATCGGTGACCACCCTCCTTTTCCAACTGACTCAAATTTTTTTTATGGCAATTTACTATTTTTAGCAGTTTTTAACTTCCGGGGCCATTTTGAGGGCCTAAATGAAGGTTTTTTGGGATCGAGCTTCTCAATGATAGCCAAAGGCTTTGATTGAGCCCCATAAATGAATCTCCTCGATGATACCTTTCCAATGAGTTATCATGCGCCCCAAACAAAGATCGTATGCCAAAGTTACACCACCGGGAAGTTGATACACCAAACTACCCAAAACGGGGTCCACAAAACTGTTGGTGTTACATCTTCCGTGGTTAGGGTTTTTTATTTTATTTATGATAAAAAGGCATTTGGATCCTCATTGTAAAATAATCTTCTTGCGAATGTGATTAGCAGACATATCTCTTCTCAGAGATAAGCTGCCACCATTCTAGTGAGTCTTTCACTCTGTATTTTTACAATCTTTGTACATTTTTGCTCATTAATAGAAAATTGTGTATTACTGTATCTCTATGTTTATGGTTGCATCTCTGATACATTTCTGTTATTTATTGGATATCCAAGATATATCTGTACATTGATTTATTATATCTCCGCTCTCATTTCGATTCGAAAATAAACCAGATCATCCAATATCATCTCTTTGGCAGGTTTTCATGTTGCTTTCAATGTGTTTTGTGAAAAGACATTTTCAGCTTAAAGTATTTTTGATAATTGTTGTGATGAATTTGAAAAGTATATTCATCATAAAGAAAAATTTTCTTCTGATTGCAAAAATGAAAATCATATTTTTAAGGAAGATCTGAAAGATAATATGTATGGTAAAGAAATTTCTGCTCACAACTAGGATCAAGAAAGTTCCGTTCATGTGGATTATGTTCAAAATAAGAAAGATCATGATTTATATTTGGTTGAAAGCCTTCTTATTAGACATGAGGATTTTTTTTTATCCCGGTGGAAAATTTACGTGAAAAGGATGATAAACAGGTTTTTGAACTTACATATGTTGTGGATTTTCATATTTATGATGACTATGAAAATGATGCCTGTCATAAAGAAATTGTTGTAAAAGAAGATCTTTCTCATCTCTTTCAAGAGGAGTCCTATGATGTGTTTTCCCCTGTGATTGAAGAGAAAAATCAAGAGGTTGCTTGTCATTCTTTGCTAGATCCAAAGGTATTAGACGACCTTCATTGTGACAACAAGATTGTAGATATGCTTGACATTATATCAAATGTATCTATTGTTCCAAATGTGCATCAAAACAAGGTCAATTATTTTGAGAGCTCAGAGGGAAAAGATCATATGTATGAGACATCATATGGCATTGTTGGATCTGATAAGGAGAATTATGGAATTGATAAAGAAAAGTTGAGGCACCAACTTTACTCTTCAGATCAACTGGTATTTTGTCATATTGTTTATGATCCAATAGTTGTCTACATGGAATCATTGTTCTTAAAGGTTTGTAACTTTGCAAATTTTGGGATTAAAGGTGATTTCAGCTTTGAGTATTGCTTGCCAATGTTTTTTCTGTTGTAACAATTTTATCTTGTTTTCATTTATTCATTTACATGCAAAGAAGAAAACCATTTTGTTAGTAAATTGATCACATGGCAGCATTGGAAAATCTCTTTTACATGATCAACTTGCTTTTGCTGATTAGGAGTAGGAGTGTGAAGAATAAACTCAGCTTATGATCATTTCATTTTAGTCTGTTTTTACATTGTAATAAGACTCCATCACCCAATGGACTAGGCTCTGTGGATTTTGGATTGACATATTTCAGATGCATAGTGGTGTATTTTCAGTTTGTCTGGCAAATTGGTTTGTAGTTGCAGGATGCAGGTTAAGGGTACATCAATGGATAAGGCACTGGAACTGCATGTTCTTGGAGCCTCAGAGGGAGGTCTCCATCCCCTGTGGAGCCAGATGTTAACACATAAGATTGATCATGTTCTCCAAGAATTATGTAATACCATTAACTAACAACCTATTCGAAGTGTGAAAGCTGTATTTGAGTTGGAGCTGTGAGCTAGTTAAGGAAGAGGGTTGGAGGTTAGGCATCTTGCAAGCATCAGAGTGAAAAAAAGAAATTGCCAGCATCAACCTCATAGCCATCATGTACTCCATGAGATTTTTTGTCTTGTTTTGAGGTTAGGAATGGTTTGGCTACTTGATTTTCCTTTAACACTGTGAACACGCACAAGCGTTGCGAATTGAGATAGGCACTACGGAATGTGTTGTGAAATGTGCCGCAGAAACTCTGTTCTAGGACTGCTGAACTGGTATTTTTGACCAGCTAACTTCCAAGAGGATTTCCGGGTGAACCAGGATGAATTTTCAAAATTCAAAGGAGGTTATTGTTAATAACAGACCAAAGAACATTAAAATCATTCATTTTTCACACAGGTGTCATGGATTGGGAGATTCAAAGGAATCTTTGAGCCCTATTTTTTTTTTCTTTAGTTTTCGTGATTTCCTGTTTGAGACATGTTTTTGCAACACGTATGCTGGCCAGTTGGAGATGAATTTCAAGAAACCGAGAGAGGTTTTTATTTATAATGATATTATATACAAAAAATGTTATGATATTTTACACATATGTTATATTTTGATAATTAAAAGTGGCATTTTGAAGCCTATGTTTAAGAATTTATCCTCCTGAAAAGAAGGAAGTGAGTTAAAACGTGTCATTCTCTGTTTGTAACTGTTTCTATTTTGGGAAAGGGGTTGGAGTTTGAATTGGTGAGCTAGAAAGGACCTATAGTGATATATATTTCATGTTACAAGAGTAGAGTAGGGTTAAAATGATCTAATAAAGGGCTTTAGGAGCAGAAATGACTGTATATGTCAGTTTGTAAGCCGAAGGGGCATGTTGTTGTAATAGAGTATGTTATTGACGATTCATATAATTTGTTTTATGAGATTTATCCTCTTTGTTCTCTGTTCTATTCTTTATCTTGTTTGAATGTATTTCAAATTTTAAGGATTAAAATCTGTCTTTGATTGATGGATTCTTGAAGCAGCAGAAGATCTGTTGTAAACTTGCCTAACTATTATTGTTTATTGTTCAAGCACATTTAAATTCTTTTTGCCGAGAGGATATTTGTTTAGTGAATATTCATCTTTATGTTAAATACTTTATTCTTCTCTTCATCATTAAAAAAATCCTTTGTCTTATAGGAAGCTTACATGCCTTCAATGAGCAGAGTGTTTACGACTCGATTGCCCAATGGTCCATCACTGATCTGCAGTGATATATTTTGTCTTTTCCTTTCTTTCAAGTCTTGATGATCCCTGATTTTAAAACCATCAAGTTGTATGTTACCAAGCTTACTCCCATTTGCAGTCTGGGGGTGACTCTTGGAGTGATGAAAAAGTGTAGTACCATGTTATGTTATTTCCCAAATTCAATATGGGATAATATAGTTGTATCCATTGGTAGTACTACTCAATCCACATTAAAATTTGAGAATGTATTTGCATCCTTGTTATCATAAAAAAATGAAGCAAAAATACATGGAGGGTCTAAAAAAGGATGTCTTGTTTGTGAGAGGTCATCCCCGTGATAGAAATAAAAAAATGGTTTTTTTTCAAAGTCTAGAAATAGGTGTAAATCTCTCAAAATTTTTACAAGGAAATGTTGAAAACACGGTAAAGTTGTGCATATGAAGAAATATTTAAAATCTAAAAATATTGATAAAAGAAAGGGGTTTTATAATGCTTCTTCCACAAAAGAGAAGACCTCAGAAGGAAAATATGTGTACTTGGAATCTACAAGTACACACTTAGACCATGATGCATGGTTGATCAACTCAAGTGCTTCTTTTCATATTACTCTCCTAAAAGAATGGTTTTGTGAATATGAAAAGTATTATAGAGGTGATGTCATGTTAGGAGATTACTCAAGAGGAAATATCATGGGACATGTAAGAGTCAAGATGATGCTTAAAAATGGATGGGTTAAAACCCTCCCTCAAGTTCTACATATTTCGAGGTTGGCCAAAACTTTGAGATTTGTGAGTAAGATGACTGAAGTAGTTGTGAAGACAATATTTGAAAAGGAGACATGCTAGATGGTTCGAGGATCAATGGTGTTAGAAAGAGGAGTTTAGATTGGAACATTGCACAAGTTGTTGGAAAGCATTGTGACTGATGCGTGTAATAGTGTTTTTGTTCATGTGGTGAGCAAAGAAGCATATAGAAGCCTATTGTCCCTATGGAGAAAGCAATGCTTTGGCATCAAATATTGAAATTATTCAAGAAAATGGACTTCAACTTTTGCACAATAAATATATGGTTGAAGGAATTTATGACTCCCACCTAGATTTTGATTTATGCGAACATTGTGTTTATGGTAAATAAAATCAAGTGAAATTCACTATTGGTGCTAAAATAGAAAAAGGGATTGTTGTAGTTGATACATAATGATGTGTTTGCACATGTTCCTATTCCATCACTGGGTAAGTCTCTATACTATGTCTTGTTTATAGATGATTTGTCACCAAACACATGGGTATATTTTCTCTAGCGAAAATTTGAGGTTTTCGGTAAATTTAAAGAGTTTAAGGATCTTGTGGAAAACTAAATAGAGAAAACATAAATGTGTCAATGATATATAATAGTGGATATTTCTATGGAAATAAATTCAAGCAGTGTTATAAGAAATGTAGTATAACAAGGCAAAATACTACTCTATACACATCTCAACTAAATGGAGTTGTAGAAAGAATGAACATGACATAATGGAAAAGGAAAGGATTATGATCCAGGTGGACATAAGTGGCCACCTACATCTTCCACTGACTTAACACGGGTCTCCATATTGGCATTTTTTTATTCTACAGTTTTTTTATTCCTAAAATTTAGGGGCCGTTTTGAGGCCGTAAATGATGTTTTTTGGCCATTAAGGGGTCTGGGATTTCCATGGCATGCCCAAGCCTACCAAAAATTGTACTTCTTGGTAATATATCTTCAACAAACTAGCATGTGCCCCAAATGGATATTGTATGCAAAAGTTGTGCCCCCAGGAAGTTGACATATCAACTAACCACCTTGAGGTCCACAATCCTTTTGGTACTTCGTCTCCTAGGGTTAGGGTTTTGGATATTTAGGGGTAGTACTTCATGTTAAAATCCCATTTCATCCTCTTTTAATTTTCACTTGTGAATGAGTTTATTCAACACCTCTCTCTTTAGAGATAAGATACCACCATTGTAGCTAGTTTGTATTGCTTTGCATTTCATAGTCTTTTCTGATTTCATTTATGGTTTTCATTGTATTATTGTGCTCTCCAAAATATTTGTGTGTGTGTGTGTGTGTTTCCATTCATATTCCTTCCTTTCATTTCGTTCACTATAAAATTCATATCAGTGGTATTGGAGAAATTCTCTCTTTGTTGTTTCTCGGTGCATGTCCCTGACCAGGTCAGGGTATAAAGAGTTGGGTATCAAACTAATTTCACCAGGGGAAGAACACTCTCATTGGACCAAGTGGTCTCCCATGGTGAACGAAAAGAGAGATGATGGAGCAGGATATCCTATCAAGTTATTGCTAAAGAAATCCCTCATGAGACAGATAAACAAGATGATATAAAATTTCACCCAGATCCTTCTAAAAATGCCAACGGAGGCCAAGACATCTTCAACAAGCAACCATGTCGGAGGCGCGACACCCATACAAGTTAAATTTGAAATTAATTTATTTGAAGGAAATACAAATGCAGATGCTTTGGAGAAATGGTTAAATATATTAGAGGGTTATTACACTGTTCAAAAAATTTCAGACATTGAAAAGATCACTTTTGCACTCCTTAAGGCCCTTCCCCGTGTTAAAGAATGGAGGGAAATTTACCAGGAGATCCATGATGGCGATAATTCTACAACAGTCAGGGCATAAACGACTTGGGAAACTTTTATTGATTCCCTCAAGGAGTAGTTTTACCATGTCAAAAAATATGATGACTAGGTGTACATAAGATGGACAACTAGGAGAGAGACCAAATGGTGCCAAAGTACACCAATATCTTCCATACCTTGCACTAAAAGTTGGGTATCAGAGACTCTGAGAAATAATTGGTTTTGAATTACCACAGTTTCCTACACGGGTACATCCAAACAAGGATGGATTTATTGAACATCTCCTCAATGGGACCTTATTATTGATATGTTGTCAGAATCGAGAAATTTTTTAAGTAGAGGAATAAGCAAGAGTTTGGGTCTACAGATATGTTGCAAAAAAAGTATGGTAAAGGTGGTCCCAACTCACAAAACAAAGGACATATCAAGGATAGCCAACCTCAAGACAACCAATACAAGATGCAAGCAAAGAAGGGTAATGGGAAGTTGAAGAAGGACACTAGAAAGTTGTGTGAGTTCCACAAAATCTCCTGGCACAACAATAATGAATGTTTCTCAAAACAATCATTATTGGTTGAGATGAAAGAAAAAGAATCAGACTCTAGATCGCACTATGATTCAAAGCAGGATAAAGGAAAGCAGATCATTCATGTAGACCCTAGTGCTACCATTGGGAGTGCAAAGATACAACCAAAAGAGTTAGAGAATCCCGATGAGGTGGAGCGACTCTTCCATTCAAACAAGGTCATCAATATATTGAAGTTTCCAACAATGCCACACCCCCAAACATACACAATTGGTTGGTTGATCCAGGGATGAGACCTCTGCATCAACCAACATTTTCGCATGCCTATGACATAAAGCTCTTCAAAGATGAGGTATCGTGTGATGTTGTCTCACTTAAAGTTTGTGATGTTCTTTTAGGACAATCCTATATGTGGAAACATCACGTTGTTTATGAATCTGGTCCTCATAGTGTCATTATTACTTTGGGAGGATAGCTATACATGGTACCATAGGTAGTCCCTGTTGAAAATTATAGATCAAACAGAAACTTCCGCACAGGTTCCATGTGAATGTGAGAGAATATATGGAGATATTTTCTAAAAGTAATTATATTTTCAAAAAGTAAATTATATTTTGTAATTCCTTTTAGTTACAAAGAGAAAGTCTTATTTTTAGCAGTTGACTCTAAAAATTGTATTTCATGCATGCATGACTTAGACTAAGAGTAAACTCATAAATAGATTAGGGTTTTGGTCTCAGCTAAAACTATAAAGACAAGTCAAAATAGAGACTTCATACACACTTGAACACACAAGTAGTTGAGAAAGTTGAGTAAGAGAAAGAGAGAGAGAGAGGGAAGCTAGGAAAGAGGCATTTCCAGGCAACACATAGTTCCATATGGTCGTATGGAGTAGTTTCGTACAGTCGTATGGTGTAGTTGCATACAATCGTATGGAAAATTTGTGTACAACATTATGGAAGTCCATAAATTTGTACATACGTAACCATATGGATCCATACATCACAATGTCATACTACAACTATATAGTCTGTACAATTGTGTCGTATAATACAAAAATATTGTTTATAGTTTTTTCAACGAGCTATACTCTCTTTTCAAATTGTTCTTCTCAAGTTCAAGGTGATGTTTTGGTATCTATGCAATTTTATTTTTGGGCAGCTTGTATAGGTTTCCTTGTAAGATTTTTGAAGGAATGAAAAGCTATATTTGAAGGAGGAATATTATGTGTTGTATGAAATTATTTTTTATGCTTCTGCTATTTGATTTCGAGCTATTGTGTGATTAATGTTATGGTCTAAAATTTATTTCTAAAATAATTTAAATTTGACAATCTTTTTTTTTATTGAGATCATAAGGAATGTAGTCACTTAAGGCTTGGGAGTTTTCACATGGTATCATATATTATTTCTCTTGTTGATTAAGGTTGGTTGTCATTGACGCCAACCTTTGAAGAAATCCCCGCAACACAAAGATTTGGGTAATGGACCCAAGATTGTTTGATGTAAATATGACTCATTATTGTTTTTTCATGGTTGATAAGAAGTAAATATGGATGAAATCCAAAGTGGTCCCCTTATGGTGAAAGCC
>JZKD02S1675003.1:112268-122687 GCA_000966675.3 Picea glauca
GTTGTTTGGTACAGGTTGGTGCATGGTTGATGCACTTGTTTATGGTACAGGTTGATTACAGGTTGAGGTACAGGTTGATGCATGGTTCATATTTATTGGTACAGGTTTACAATGGAATATCTCATAGTGATAGTGTGACAATGGTTCCATCATTCTACTTCTACTTCAGGGTGGCAGGACGGGGCAAGGATAGGTGGTTATAGCCACCTTCCGGTTGTAGCTGGAGAACATAGGGGGTTCTAGCGTCCTTCTGGTTGTAGCCAAAGAATTGGGGAGTTGGAGCTTCCCTCAGGTTGTAGCCTCATAAACTAGGGGGTTGGGGCCTCCTTCCAGTTGCAGCTAGAAAACAAAGGAAGTTGGTGCTTCCAATGAATGTAATTCTTCAATATATATAAGAAAAAGCATTCTGTGGTTTTCTCCCAATTTGGGTTTCCACGTAAAACACTGGTGTACTGTGTATGTGTGTGATTGTTTATTTCTTACTGCTCATTATTGGATAATAATTCTACATTGATATAACATTTGAAGAAAAAGGATTATAATTACGCTATGATTCACCACCCTCTTAGTAATCCAACATCTCTGATTGATATTCTCTAGAATTTCCTTCAATAAATCAACTGCAGGGAAGAAGGAACAACAGTTAATGGGTTTCAAAGTTTCATTTTCAGATCTGAGAGTTTTTGTAGTAGATATCAAAGATGGCATCATCTAGCCTCAATTTTTAGGATAGATTAGATGGTACCTCAATTTATTATCATGGAAGGTAAGGGTTACCCTCTTACTAGAAGAGAATGATCTCTAGGATATTGTCAAGAACGTTTCTACTCCACCTACAAATACGCAGGAGTTGGTAGCTCACAACAAGAGTAGATAAGGCCAAGAATATGACCTTAGATGACATAAAGGATCATATGATCCCTTATGTATCTGAAAATAAGACAACAAATGAGATATTTGATGCCCTAGTTAGTCTTCACCAAATTCACAAAATAAACAAGAAGATAATATTACAAAACGAACTCAGATCCATAGTGATGACCAAATAAAACACATTCACCAATTACCTTATGAAGATCACACATATTCATGATCAATTTTCAACAATTGGGGAAAAGTTTGAAGATACATAGCTAATGAACATAACACTGAAGGGATTCCTAACTTCATCGGACCCATTTTTCCAAGGTTTTGTGCTTTGTAAAACCTTCTTGAATTTGAGAGGATTTGAGAGGACTGTATCCAAGAAGAGACTCAGATGGATTCAAAGGCTGGTAAGAAGGATGGTGAATAAAACCTATATGTATTTGGTTATTCAAATAAGGGTAGAGGTAAAGGACCCAACAAGGGTAAGGGAAAGAGTGCAGAGTCGACCTCATAACTAGGAAAAGGAAGAACTTGAGTAAAATCAAGTGATTCATTTGTCATAAGAACGGTCATTATGTATCACAATGTCGAGATAAGAAAAAGGGTAAAGGGTGTTGATTTTTCTATGAGAAATGTTAAGCATGAAGTTCATTCAATTTTATCATTTGTCTTAACCATAACCAATAATGTTGCATCAACAAATATCACAAGAAGAAACACCATGCAAAAGAACACAAGAAGTATCCTAGGAAACCCTTCTCAACAAGGGAACAAAACCCATCCAAATCCTTTGTTATATTCTTCAATATAAATACCTTAACCACCAATAAGACCTAACACACAAGAGGGTGCTCAAACCCTATAAGACTAGCGCCCAATAGAAGTGCACACTTTTCCGAAGAAGGTGTACTTGCTGAAATTTCCAAACTCACATGAAAGATATGATTCCTCAATGGGGAATTTACCTTTATTTATACTAGACTGAACCTATCAATAGAAATGTCTATTGGAAAAATAGGGCCGACCTTACTAGCTCACAATATAATTAATATTAACCAGATTAATTATCTTTTACATTAATTATTAATCACATTAAGGTGGGGCCGACCTATACCCTTTACATTACAATTAGGGTTACAGGTAGGTCTGACTCTTGAACAATATAGCAAGGTATCTTATACACCCACTAGTGCTCATCCACTAGGGGCACATCCATAGGGATGTCCATATCTTTGGCTCACTGCATTACACAAAAGAACCACTTCTTCACTAGTGCTCAACGATTAGGATCACGTTCACCCGTGCTCTTCCATAGGAACGTCCACTCAATATATCTGCTTTCCCACTGCATTACACAGGAGAGTCATCTGGAGTTTCTTATAAAATCTTCTGCTCAGAGGAGGCTAATACATCATATTCATTTATGTTCTCATGATGATGCACCCAACACTTTGGGATTTCACACATTCACCTTGTGCTCAACCACATGCACATCCAACTCTGCATATCTCCTTTCTCACTTTGTTACACAAGAGAATCATCTAGAGTTATTCTCAACTCTATGTAAGGAGGAGGCCATCTCTACATTCCAGTTCTGTCTCAAATAGGAACCACACACCCCTCTCATGGGATTTCTCTCAGGTTTGTAATCTCGAGAATGTCTCACGTAGCTACAATCATCAACACTCCCTCTCAGCTAGGGAGTCATTTTCCACCAGGCCAAGTCTCTCACGGAAATAATCAAACTTTGCCTTGGAAAGTGGTTTGGTGAAGATATCTACGATCTGTTCATGGGTAGGAAGATACTGCACATGTACTATCTTCCTCTGCACCATGTATCTGATATTGTGATACTTTATCTCGATGTGTTTCGATCTGTCATGAAACACAGGGTTCTCAGAGAGCTTTACACAACTCTGGTTATCACAATGAATGGTAGTAGAGTCCATCTCATTATCGAACAAGTTAGTCAGAATTTTGCGAAGCCACACTGCTTCGCGGACTGCTACACTCAATGCAATGTACTCTTCCTCTGCAGTGCTCAATGCTACAGAGATTTTTTTTCTACTACACCAGGAAACCATGGCAGACCCTAAAGTGAAGCAACAACTGGAGGTGATTTTTCTGTCCACTACGCTTCCTTCCCAATATGCATCGACATATCCTTGTAGGCTCAAGCCCAAACTGAAGGCATATATTAGCCCATAACCATTTTTTCCTCGTAAGTATCTCAATACATGTTTTGTATCTATCCAGTGTGTCTTTCTGAGTTGGCTCATAAATTGGCTAAGCACATTTACTACATAGAAAATGTTTGGTCTAGTGTTAACCAGATACATCAACAATCCAATCAATTGTCAGTATAAGTGTGGATCTACATCTCTTGAATCAATATCACTCATTTTATTCAAATCCATAACCATTGGAGTGGGAATGGGTTTGCATTCTGTCATGCTGAAATTTTTCAGTACCTCCATAGTATATTTTCCTTGACTTAGGAAAATCTCATCTGTTCTCTGCCATACTTCTAGTCCCAAGAAGTAGTGCATCAAGCCCAAATCCTTTATTTCAAATTTAGAAGTCAATGCTTGTTTTCATTCAACAATGAGTCTCTCTGAACTGATGAGGAAGAGGTAGTCCACATTTAGGACCAAAATCAAACACTCATTGCCATCAATGTGATAATATAAGTTTGGGTCAACAACACTTTTTTTGAATCCAAAACTCATCATAAATGCATCCATTTTCTTGTACCAATCATGTAGTTCTTGCTTTAGACCATATAGGGCTTTCTTCAACCTGCATACATGAGATGTTTCGTTGTGTACAATGAATCCTTCTAGCTTCTCAATATAAAATTCTTCCTCAATTTCACCATTGAGAAAGGTTGTCTTTACATCCATATAATGTAGCTTCCAACCCATGGAAGCAACTAGTGCAATGATAGATCAAATGGAGGTGTATCGGGCTACTGGTGCAAAAGTCTCGTCATAGTCCACTCCCTCTATTTGTGAAAACCCTCTGGCCAAAAAAATTTCTTTGTATTTTTCGATGCTTCCATCAGCAACATGCATGATTTTATAAATCCATTTGGAAGTCACTGCAAACTTTTCCTCTGGTCTTGGAACAACAACCCATACATCATTTTTAAATATAGATTGGTATTCTTCAATCATGGAATCTTTCCATACTTGTTCTCCTGAAGCTTCTCCATGACAAGATGGCTCTGAGTCAATAATGTGGGTCATGTCTGAAAGGTAGCTTGAGAATCTCTTTGGTCTCTTTCTCTCTCTGGTTGTTCCTTATGGGGATTTATGCCCTTCTTCTTCTTGTAGAGTTTGTTGGGCCCAAGCAGACATTTTATTTCCAATTGTAATATCTCTAGGTATGTTGCTTGGAGCAACTAAATTGACTGGAACAATTGAATCAAATGGAGCTATTGGATCATCTAGAATAATATATGTCTCCCTCTGAACTACTGAAGGGGGAGAAGGCCATTTCTCACTATCAATTTCCATGTGAGCTTCTTTGGATTTCTATAAGGCTACTTCTTCTTCAAAAGTAACATCTTTGCTTACTTCAACTTGTATCTGACCAAGAATGTAGATTCAATATGCTTTTGAGGATTCACTGTATCCAACAAATGTGCCCTTCCTTACTGAAGGTTCTATCTTGGATCTCTTTTCTTTGGGTACATGAAGATATAATGGACATCCAAAAATTATGAAGTTTCCAATCTCAAGCTTCACTCCAATGAAGGCTTCTTCTAGAGTAATGTTCTTTAGGATCTGATGAGGGCTTCTATTTTGAACATATAATAATGTCATACATGCTTCTTCCCATAGAGTCATAGGTAGACTTTGATCATGTATCATTGATTTTATTGCCTCAATGATAGTTATGTTTTTCCTTTCAGAAACCCCATTTTGTTGAGGCTTGTAAGGAACTGTGAACTCCCTCTTGATTCATGCTTCAATACAAAAAATGATGAATTCTTTTGAGGTGTAATATCCTCCATTATATAATCTTAATATTTTGATTTTTCTTTCGATCTGGTTCTCAATATGAGCTTTGATTCTTGAAATTTTGCAAGGACTCCATCCTTGTTCTTTAGAAAGTAAATCCAAGTTTTCCCAGAGTTATCATCTATGAAGAGTACATAGTATAAGTAAACATTTAGAGATGCAACTATCATTGGCCCACATACGTCTGAATGTATCAAGTCCAATATTTCCTTGGATCTATTGTCACTGCTTGGGAAGGATCCTTTAACATTTTTTCCAAGGGCACAACCTTTGAAGACACCTTTACGTTGAATATGTATTTCTGCTAGACCTGTTACCATTTTCCCTAGAGATGAAAGAGCTCTATAATGAATGTGAGAAAGTCTTCTATGCCATAGCTCACTCAAGCTGATAGTGTCATGTAATAAGGCTTGGACTGGTTTGATGGTTAATTTGTACAAGTTGTTTTCTCGGACACCAATTACCTTGGAAAAACTTATGTGAGAGTATTTTTGTCGTGCAAGAACTCTTCCTTCTGAAAAGGTAATCTTATAGCCTTTGTCTTCCAAGGTAGAAATAAAGACAAGGTTCCTCTTCATTATGGGTACATATAGTACTTCTTCTAAATGAAGATGCATGTTTGAATCTAGTTGGAAGGTATAAGTTCCAACTCCTCTCACATTATATATGGAATCATCTCCAAGAACAACATGTATATGTGTCTTTTTCTCAACGAAATGTGTTAGGTGATTTCTAAGACTGGTCATGTGCCTGGAGGCACCACTATCAATTAACCAAGTATTATCATTGGTAGGGACCATACCTGAGAGTACTGAGAGGTTGATGTATTCATTTCTTTGAGGTCTTGTCTTCTTGGAGCTGAGTTTGCTTGAATCATCAATCTTGCCTCCCATCATGATTTTTCTCATTTTGTATTCTTCACAAACCCTTGTCAAATAGGCTAGAAAACCTAACAGCTAGGCTAGTCTAGAAATTTTAGGTTTTTTTGGACTTATAACTACCAACAATAAGCCTTATATAAATAGGATAGCCCTGTTAAGTTGAGGATTTTCTTCAAATATTTCCAGAAACACAATTATGAATTTTTTTGCAGAAATTAATGAAGCCCTAGGGCCAAAAAGTCAAAATGCTCAGAATTGCGATTTGATACTTGTTGGAGGTGCACTAAAGGAGGACGTACACACATATGTTCGTTTTATTCTCAATGACCAAGTTTCAAGTGTTGGAAACCCTCAAAAGTGTAGGTCGTACGGATTTTTTGGGAACCCTAGAAGGGTCGTACGGTTTCTGCAGAAGAGAAAGAGGATGGATGGAAAATGTTTGTGCAATGGGCTCTTCAAGACCTATGCTCTGATACCATGTTTATTTTTCTATGAGCAAGGTTAAGAATGAAGTTGATTTAATTTTATCATTTGTATTAGCCATAACCAATAATGTTGCAACAACCAAGATCACAAGAAGAAACACCATGCACAAGAACACAAGAAGTATCCTGGGAAACCCTTCTCAACAAGGGAATAAAATCCAGCCAAATACTTTTCTATATTATTCAAGAGAAATACCTTCACCACCAATAATACCTATCACACAAGAGGGTTCTCAAACCCTAGAAGAATAATTCCCAAGAGAGGTGCACACTTTTCCCAAGAAGGTGCGCACTTTTCCCAAGAAGGTGTACTTGCTGAAATTTCTAAACTCACATGAAAGATATGATTCCTCAATGGGGAATTTACCTTTATTTATACTAGACTAAACCTGTCAACAAAAGTGTCTATTGGCACAACAGGGCCAACCTTACTAGCTCACAATATATATTTAATATTAACCATATTAATTATCTTTTACATTAATGATTAATCACATTAAGGTGGGGCCGACATGTACCCTTTACATTACAATTAGGGTTACAAGGAGGTCCGACTCTTGAAAAATATAGCAAGGGATCTTATACACCCACTAGTGCTCATCCACTAGGGGCACATCTATAGGGATGTACGTATCTATGGCTCATTGTATTACACATAAGAACCACTTCTTCACTAGTGTTCAACCATTAGGATCACATTCACATGTGCTCATCCACATGCACGTCTACTCAACATATCTTCTTTCCCACTGCATTACATAGGAGAGTCATCTGTAGTTTCTCATCAACTCTTCTGCTCATAGGAGGGTAATATATCATCTTCATTTCTGTTCTCATGACAATGCACCCAACACTTTGGGATTTCACACATTCACCTTGTGCTCAACCACATACACATCCAACTCTGTAGATCTCCTTTCTCACTGCGCTACACATGAGAATCATCTAGAGTTATTCTCAACTCTCTTTAAGGAGGAGGCCATCTCTACGTTCCAGTTCTGTCTCAAATAGGAACCACACACCCCTCTCAGGGTATTTATCTGAGTTTTGTAATATGGAGAATGTCTCATGTAGATGCAATCATCAACAAAGGGAATTCGGTAGTAGCCTTTGTAGAAAATCAAATGACTGAGTTTTCTACCAAGTTCGAGAATGATTTCTCATTGGTATCTTGCCTTTCTACCAACACAATTTCAAGGAATGTGTGGTATGTGGATAGTGGGGCATCTCGACATATGACATCAGCGTGGAAGTTGTTATATATTCAGAAGAAGTGGGACTCAATATTATATGTTGAGCATGGTGATCATTACCCCCCT
This sequence comes from Picea glauca, assembly GCA_000966675.3. NCBI lineage: Eukaryota > Viridiplantae > Streptophyta > Pinopsida > Pinales > Pinaceae > Picea > Picea glauca. Next base: position 119,846 of record JZKD02S1675003.1, read on the forward strand.
AGGATAGGGGTAATTAAGGAGATCATGTCTCGAGGACCAGGGGTAGAAAACATGGAGTGTTGAGAATCAGATTGAGTAACAGATCCTATAGGGTCCCTCCCATTCATGTTGATCTCCATGCATCATCAAAATTAGAGAAGAATCCACTACATCGGCTTGGTCCCAAAGGAAAACAGTTCTTGCTTCATGAGGTAACAAGTCTATTGGCATGGTAAGTGCCAATTTAATATTTGAATCATTTGAACATGTTGCAAAGAATCATTTCTTGATTATGGAACATTTTCTTGGAAATTATACCTTTTTCCTAATTTCACCTTGGTGGTTGTCACTGTTTCCTAGTAAGTTGGTCACCCTTAGGAAAAGGGTTGCTACTAGTTATTATCCCCTTGAAGGGTCATCGTACCATTATCATCCATACTTACCACCTTCCATCCTTATTCCCCTTTGTTTCTTCATCGTCTAGGTTTTTGGGTCCATTGAACCAAGAAGGGATTGTACCTCATTTCATGGGAAGAAGAGGCTAAAGGCCCAAAGGTGTTGTAGCTGGAAAAATATAAAAGCCAATATTATCGTTCTAGATGCTCGCCCTGAGGTCTTGGGAACAATAAAACACTTCTTCAGAAAAATGAAGGACCTGCAAAAGAAATCACATAATCAATAAATGTCCCGATTGTTGAGGAAATGCATTTTGTGGTGTCCCTTACTTTCCATTGCATATATCACTCTATGTGTTTCTAGATTCAAGTGGAATTGTGGTACTCTTTACTTTCCATTACACATAATACTCAATGTTTTGGACCTTAATAAATTAATGGCAATAAAAGGGCTTGGAAAAATGTTGCATTGTGAACTAAGGGCATCACACCCTCTACAAAGGCACCCATAAATGAGACAATATAAACCCCTGTATGTCAAGAACCTCATGTCAAAAAATCTTACCCCAATCCACCTCATATTCATTTACATGGCTTATATAGGTTCTCCATGGGAAACATTCCTCGACTTAAGAATTTTCCTACCTAATAGGGCACCTTGACACCCCTCCCATACTTAAATTTGGAAAAATTTATAAGGTATTTGAGAATTTGTTTAGTTTGAAAAGGGGGGTTTGATATGTTGGATTACTGAGAGGGTGGGTGAATCAGTAATAGCATAATTATAATATTTTTTATCCAAATAATCCAAGTGTTATATCAATGTAGAATTATTATCCAATAATGAGCAATAAAAAATTAAAAATCACACACATACACCAGTGTTTTACGTGGAAACCCAAATCGGGAGAAAACCACAAAATGATTTATCTTATATGTCTTGAAGAATTACATTCATTGGAAGCACCAACTTCCTTTGTTTTCCAGCTACAACTGGAAGGAGGCTCCAACCCCCTAGTTTCTCAGCTACAACCTGAGGGAAGCTCCAATTCCCCAATTCTATGGATACAACCAAAAGGAGGCTACAACCCCCTATGTTCTCCATCTACAACCAGAAGGTGGATACAACCACCTGTCCTTGCCCCGTCCAATTTCCCTGAAGTAGAAGTAGAATGATGGAACCACTGTCACACTATCACTGTGAGATATACCATTGTAAACATGTACCAATAAACATGAACCATGCATCAACCATGCATCAACCTATACCTCAACTTGTAATCAACCTATACCATAAACAAGTGCATCAACCATGCACCAACCTGTACCAAAATATCTGTAATCAACCTATACCATAAACAAGTGCAACTAACCATGTACCAAGTATGCACCAATCATGTTTCAAGTACTCATCAACTATGACTCATCAATATGTACCAACATCATCAACCATACACCTCATGTATGTGCCAACTCATCAACTACTTGTCTCAACCATGTACCCAACTTGTACCTCAACCAAAATCCCTCATCAATTTCATCATCCAAATATGATTTGTAACTCTGTAATAGACTTGGTTTATATGATCACATACCTGCAAACCTTCCTTAACTTTAACAACAAGAGACTATCATTTTCATCAAACATTTTTTTAGTCTCACAAGACTAGTTTTGGATTAGTCAACAACCCTAACTTGAAATAATCATAACTTTGTAACTGTAATGAATAAAGATACGAAACCAATAAAAAATTTTATTTCGTGTGTTTTATGCAACTCCTCCAAGTTTCACTACTTGGAACCTCTCGGAAAATGAGTTATGGAAAAAATGGCACACCTTGTTGAATTCTGGATTATTCTAGAGAGCGACCTTGTAGAACGTGCCCCACACAAAATATTTGTTGAATTGATATGAAACTATTACACAGAATACTAAAGACTGTACTCTAAACAACACATTTGGTATTACTGAATTTGGATATGTTATGATTAAGTTATGACTTTTTTACCCGAAACACCTATTTTTGACTAGTTTTAGGACTAGCCACAAATCCTATTTTCCACGGAGTGTAAATCCAAAAATACAACGACCCACAAGATGAATTTTTTACCAGAGATAATTGGATATGTTTCCTCAATGGAATAGAAATTTCACGGTCTGAATCATTCTAGAAAAAATGTTACTGCGAAAATGGTGAGATGACCTGAAAAAAACATACCTTAGAAAGCATCATCAAAAGAATTTATCCTTCCTTGAATTCCAGCCTTCTTTTCTTCACTTTCCTCAGAAATTAGGCTTATATATTCTTTGGTTACCTCAAACACACATAGGTATTCAATATTCTCAAGTGTGTCTGAAATGAGAGATCCTTTCCTCTTATTTATACTCTCCAAGTAGCTTCCTTAAAAACATCTTCTAGGTCACTTTGCCCACTTTCCTTATTTTAGGGTTAACCCACTTCTAATTT